>CAEGAE010050853.1:0-23307 GCA_903067095.1 Girardinus metallicus
CTTTTAATGTAACTTAGTTACTTTCCAAATCAAGTAATCAGTAATCTGATTATAGTTACTTTTTCAAAGTAACTATGGCATCACTGGTTTTGAGGATGTAAATAACAGAATCAGGAAGTGAGACCAGTCGACATCCGGAAGGGGATGAAGATGAAACATAGAGATTAGCATTAGCTTCCGTTCATGTTCTTTTTGCTTAGTGGTTTATCATTTGCTTCTGTTAATTTTTTATGTTTAGTGGTTTAGCGTTAGCATAGCTAAGATTCTTGCTCGGTGAATCTGACTTTTGTGGTTAGCATAGCTCAGCTGATTTTATTTGAAACGTATATTCTCCATTACAACCGTGGCGGCCATTTTGAAAAAAATCCACCAGAAAAAGGAAACACAAGATCCAAATAGTATAAATGATTTCTATGGTTCGAAAGACGAAGGTTACGATGTGACACCAAACACTAATATTAGATGAATCATTTTTCATGACTATCATGGCAGCCATCTTGTAAAATCAAATCATGATCAGTAAATATAATTTCTACGGGTCCAATTATTTGTGATTTGATACAAAAGTATTCATCACTGGTAAATATTGGCAAATTTAGAGCAAAAATACTTTTGAGACCCTGGCAGCCATCTTGAATCCTCAGTGTTTTTTTTAAGTGTTTGGTTCTTCTGTCCGCATGTGAAAGATTTAGCAGAAATTTTAAATCTGCTGCTCTGTTAGTGGACCGGCGTCGCCGTGTCCCTCAGTGGACCCGGGGCCACAGGGTTCACTCGGCAGCTGGACGGGTCCAGATGAAAGACGGACAGCTGAACAAAGACGGGACGTCTCAGCGTGGCCCCCGTCTCTTCAGGGAACAGGACAACAAACACACAGCGTCCGTCCACGGCCTGCTGGGACGGCGGGGTCACGGCGGGGTCACAGGGTTCATTCAGCCAGCTTCTTCTGAACCAGAACCAGAACCAGTAGAGGCACACTCCAAAGCATTCCAACCCCTAAACGTCTCCAGACGTCCCAAACGTCCCGACAGTGGAGCAGGACCCTGAAGACGAAGGAACGTGATTCATGGTTCCGCTGTTGATCTGAAAAGTGTGGCGTGCGTGTGATTTCAGAACTCCAGCAGAACTTCCTCTGGGGTTCATGTCCATTTGAACTGGGTTTAATTTTGGGGTGTCAGAGGAATAAAGGTCCAGACAACAATCGTAAATTAAAGTCATGAATCCTTCCAGGGTGTGAATACTTTAGCCAACAGCAGCTCTGCAGCCGCTGACCTTTGAGCTTTTAGCTGATACGGATGACTAGAGGAATGTTGTCAGTTCTTCTGATCGATCCAGACTTTAAAATGTTAGGAGAACAGACCGGGTCTTCTCCGGAACATCCGGGTCAGCTCTACTGGAGACTCACCTGTCTCATGAAGTCACGTGACCTGCCTCCTGACAGGAAGTGCTCAGGTGAGCAGCGGTTCCTCCCAGTTCACCTGGCTCTGGATATGCGGGCCCAGAACTGGTCCAGTTCCTATTGGACCAACACAGCAGGCCCGGTTGTGACCCATCTGCAGCCTGCTGTTGGTTCTGGAGAGGGTCAGTGTGTTCTCTGGCGCCCCCCTCAGGGGAAGAGGAGCACTGCAGCGACTCATGAGGAGGGTAGGTTCTGCAGATTCTGATGGAAAGACCTGGACCCGGCTGCTCTGACCCGGCTGCCGGACTGATGTTCTGGTTCTGACACAGCAACCCAAAACTGGATCTCCTGACGAGGAACAGATCTGTGACCTGCAGTGACCCCTCCACTACAGGTCACTACAGGTCGGAGGAAATGAGCCGCTCAACCAAGGACAACCAATCAGAGCCAAGAAGAGGGTCTTAGCGCTGTCAATCAAGCTCATGTACTTACTGGTAAATGTGCTAATGGTGGAGAAACAAATCAGTTTATCTGCCATGCTAACTAGCCTTAGCATTAATGACAGGCTGCTGTGGTGAGCCAGCAGTAGCATAACAGAGTCAATCGTACACATACACGAGCATGATTGTCAGCACTAAAACCTTCCTCCTGTCTCGAAGACAGAGGGTCTTAGTTATTCTCACAACATAATGAGAATTTTAACAAATATGTAAAAAGCATTTTTAGAAAAGTTCCAAACTGCAGATTTGATGTCAAGTTTGTTTGTAGGAGTTTAATGGCAGCAGAACCAACGAATAAATCCACCGGGCTGCTCGGGTTCTCCACTGGTGGCTCTGTTTGGTTCTATTGTCAGCCAAACAGAACCTGTGAATGTTCCGTGTTCTGGCCCGGTCCTGCAGAACCTTCCGTCAGGCGTCTGTTTTGTGTGCAGCTGGCCGGGATGAAGAGCTGGGTGGACCTGCGGAACGAGATCGTGTTCCTGACGCGGAACGCCACGGCGTCGCCCAGCCTCCTCTACAAGGCCGTCTCCAGGATCGTGTGCGGCCACCCGGAGGGCGGCGGCCTGCAGATCAAATCCCTCAACTGGTACGAAGACAGCAACTACAAGGCTCTGTTCGGCAACCACAACGGCAGCGAGGACGCCGCCGCCGCGCTCTACGACAACTCCTCCAGTGAGTCCCCACTAACTGGTTCTGACTGGTTCTAACTGGGTCTGACTGGTATAATGCAGCTTGTTACTGTGAAAGTCTTTCAAGGATGGATAATAGTATAAAATCTGCACACTCATCCCTCAGATGTTTTTCATATTTCCCATCAGCCACCTGAATTTGAAGATGACTACCGTTTTTCAACATGGCCCCCATTTTTGAGTCTTTCAAACCAACTGTAGATATAAAATGTTCCCCGTTTTGATGACTTTAATGAGCCTTGTGCCTCGTCAGATGTTTTATTCATACTTTGGCTCTAGTGGCCTTTATTTGAGGGAGGTCAGACGGGAAACTGGGTGGACACGCAGCAATCGTCGTGACGCCGGGAATCGAACTTGTGACGTCCGTGTCGAGGACTAACACCTCCATATGTTTGTTGTGCTTTGCCCTGCGGCACCACAGCGCCCCCTATTCATTAAAGTAATAAAATGCTGCAGAATCAGAAACAGAGGAACCAGGAAGGAGATGAGAGACGGTCATATTAATGGTTATCGTTAGCTTTTGCTAATTTTTTAAATGTATTTTAGCATTAGCAGACAAACCTTACAACCACAGCGGACATTTTGAAAAATATTCGCCAGAAAAAGGAAACACAAGATCAAGAAAATATCATTTCTGTGGTCCAAAAATATGACACCAAACAGATTCACGTTAAACTTACTAAACATAATCAGTCGATATTTCTGTGGGTCCAATTCTGTACGATTTGAAAAGTATTCATCTATGAAAAGTATTTGCAAATTTAGTGCACTGCAAAAATTAAGTTTCCTTGACAACTATGGCAGCCATCTAAAAAAAAATTAAACTGAAACTTCTATAACTTCATGCTGTGTTTAAATACAGTTGAACAAAAATTTTAGCTGTGTGTGTGTGTGTGTGTGTGTGTGCAGCTCCGTTTTGCAACAGCCTGGTCCAGAACTTGGACTCCAACCCGATGTCCCGGATGATCTGGCAGGCCCTGAAGCCTCTGCTGCTGGGGAAGATCCTGTACACCCCCAACACCCCGGCCACCCAGAGGATCATCCACGAGGTATGATGTCACTTCCTGTCAGATAGCAGCAGGAGGAGCTGCAGCCTGTGTGATGGTGGCTCTGCGGTGCCTTCAGGTGAACCGGACCTTCCAGGAGCTTGGTGTGTTCAGGGACCTGGGCGGCATGTGGGAAGAGATGAGACCCAAAGTGTGGGACTTCATGGAGAACAGCCAGCAAATGGATGTAATCAGGGTAAACAGGCCACTCATTCTGCCTGTCATTAAGGGGGAGGAGCATAAGAGGCTCCGCCCATCAGGTCACCTGTAGGTCACTGATTGTCTCCTCCCTCAGACTCTGCTGAAGAACAACGCCACTGCCAGCTTCTTCCACGCTCAGTTGGCCGGCACCGATTGGACCGTGGCCAACGTCGCCAACTTCCTGTCCAAGCAGCCGGCAGAGCTGCCCGGTGGCGCCCTCACCTGGAGGGAGGTGTTCAATGAGACCGACCAAGCCATCATGGGCATCTCTCGCTTCATGGAGGTCAGTGAGGTTCTGCTGGTTCTGATCCGGGTGTCGGACCCAACGGTTGCGGCGGACCCGACCTGACTCATCTGTGTCTCCGTCAGTGTGTGAACTTGGACAAGCTGGAGCCAGTGTCCACTGAGGAGCGGCTCGTCAACCGATCCATGGTTCTGCTGGAAGACCGGAAGTTCTGGGCCGGGATTGTTTTCCCTGACATCGGACCCAACGCCACCGAGCTGCCGCCAAAGGTCAACTACAAGCTGCGCATGGACATCGACAACGTGGAGCGGACCAACAAGATCAAAGACGCGTAAGTCACTCGGGTTCTGGTGAGTGGCTCCCAGCTGGAGATGGTTCTGGACCGGTACTGGTTCCTAATGAAGCTGGATCTGCTACCTGCTGAGAACGGTTCTGGTTTGGGAACCGGTTCTGACTTTGTTTCATGGCCCTGTTCTCCTGGTTTCCACCTGTTCTGTGTCTTTCTCCTCCAGTTACTGGGACCCGGGTCCTCGGGCCGACCCGTTTGAGGACATGCGGTACATCTGGGGTGGGTTCTTGTATCTGCAGGATGTCATTGAGCAAGGCATCGTCAGAGCGCTGACTGGCATCAAGGAGAAGACCGGCGTCTACATCCAGCAGATGCCGTATCCGTGCTACGTGGACGACATGTAAGGCCACGTGTGGAGAGTCACTGTGACGACTCGGCTTGTCTCATCGTGTCCATGCTGACTCTGTATCGACTCGTCACGGTACCCGTGTGGTACTGGTGGTTTCAAGACGTCTTGGTACCGATGCGTCGCTGTACTGACCCGTCTCACCGTGTGCCTGCAGCTTCCTGCGGGTGATGAGCCGCTCCATGCCGCTCTTCATGACGCTGGCCTGGATGTACTCGGTGTCCATCATCCTGAAGAGTGTGGTGTATGAGAAGGAGGCGCGGCTGAAGGAGACCATGAGGATCATGGGCCTGGACAACGGCATCCTGTGGCTGAGCTGGTTCATCAGCAGCCTGGTTCCGTTGCTCATCAGTGCCGCACTGCTGGTTCTGGTTCTGAAGGTAACAGCCTGAACTGGGTCTGGACCGATGTCTCGTAGGAGGTCATTGACATTTGTGCTTTGGACTCTGCAGAAGGGGAACCTGCTGCCCTACAGTGACCCTGGAATCATCTTCGTCTTCCTGGGATCGTACGCCGTGGTCACCATCATGCAGTGTTTCCTCATCAGCACTGTGTTCGCTCGCGCTAACCTGGCCGCCGCCTGCGGAGGCATCATCTACTTCACCCTCTACCTGCCCTACGTCCTCTGCGTTGCCTGGCAGGACTACATCGGATACGGAGTCAAAGTGTTCGCTGTGAGTTGGCCCACCTTGCTTTGCCGATGCTGCATGTTGATTGGCCAGAAAGGTCACATGTCCTCCCATCCTGTAGAGCCTGCTGTCCCCCGTGACCTTTGGCTTCGGCTGTGAGTACTTTGCGCTGTTTGAGGAGCAGGGAGTCGGGATCCAGTGGAAGAACTTGGTGTCGAGTCCTCTTCAGGAAGACGAGTTCAGCCTCCGCACCACCATCATCATGATGTACTTTGACTCCTTCCTGTACGGAGTCCTCACCTGGTACATCGAGGCCGTGTTTCCAGGTAACGCCCCAGTGAGTCTCACCTTTGAAAGATTCCAGCAGACTGCTGATGTTTGTCCTGTCGATCCTCAGGTCAGTACGGCATCCCTCGACCCTGGTACTTTCCCTTTACCAAGTCCTACTGGTTTGGAGAGGAGGGGAAGTCCAACAAGCTTCCACTGAACCGGAAAGGAAACACTGCAGGTGAGACCCATTGGACTCTCTGCAACACTTGAGAGCATCAAGAAAAGTACTTGATTAGAACTAGAGGAAGCTTTTACTATGAAAGACACTTCCTGTTTCCAGCTGTGTGTGTGGAGGAGGAGCCGGCCCACTTGGAGCCGGGAGTCTACATCGAGAACCTGGTGAAAGTTTACCGTCATGGAAAGAAACTGGCCGTGGACGGACTGACTCTGGGATTCTACGAGGGACAAATCACCTCCTTCCTGGGACACAACGGCGCTGGGAAGACCACCACCATGTGAGTGTTGGACCAGACCTGTCAGAACCCGAGTCAGAGGCCGGTCCAGGTCCATGGGCAGGGATGGTTTTGAAACAGGTACAGGGTTTTAATTTCGATGAAGGATTCTTTATCACGTCATCCACATTAAAGGGCTCTGGGAGTTTGTCCTGCAATCGGTGGGTTGCCAGTTCGATTCCTTGGGCAAGATACTTCTCCCGTCTCGCTTTCTGGTGGAGGGGCCAACAGGTGGCGCCAGTGCATGGCAGCCTGGCCTCTGCTAAGCTGTGGCTACTACGCAGTAGCTCTCCACCATCAGAGGGTGAATGGCTTTGGAGTCCTCTGGACTTGATAAAGCGCTTTACAAGTACAAGCTAGCGCACCTGTTTAGAGGATCAGGGATGGTTCTGATGCAGGTTCAGGGACTTTAATGGAAGGTCAGGGCTCAGGGAGGAGTAGAGGCTGGTGAAGTTGCAGAGAGCCAGGATCTTTAGCCCCTCCAACCCCCCTGCAGGTCCATCCTGACCGGCCTGTTCCCGCCGACCTCCGGCACCGCCTACATCCTGGGGAAGGACATCCGGACAGATCTGAGCGCAATCAGGCAAAGCCTGGGTGTCTGTCCTCAGCACAACGTCCTCTTCAGCATGTGAGTTCTCCCCGCCTTAGCAGCCAGGAACTCCTTCCTCCGTCCTCTGATCGGTCATGTGACCCGGTGTGTGGCCCCGCCCCCTACAGGCTGACGGTGGAGGAGCACATCTGGTTCTACGCGCGGCTCAAAGGACTGTCAGAGGAGCAGGTGTCGGCTGAGATCGAGCACATCCTGCAGGACACGGGGCTGCCTCACAAGCGGCGCTCCAGGACCAGCACGCTGTCCGGCGGCATGCAAAGGAAGCTGTCGGTCGCCCTGGCCTTCGTCGGGGGGGCCAAGGTGGTGATCCTGGACGAGCCCACGGCCGGAGTCGACCCCTACGCCCGCAGAGGCATCTGGGACCTGCTGCTGAAGTACCGGCAGGGTGAGGCTCTCTGGTTGGTTGGTTGGTTGGTCTGCTGCTGCTGGGTTTGGTCTCAGGCAGATTAAATGTCCGCCCCCCCGTCAGGCCGGACCATCATCCTGTCCACCCACCACATGGACGAGGCGGACATCCTGGGGGACCGCATCGCCATCATCTCCCACGGCAAGCTGTGCTGCGTGGGCTCGTCTTTGTACCTGAAGACGCACCTGGGGACGGGATACTACCTGACGCTTGTGAAGAAGGAGGCGGAGCCGTCGCTCAGCTCCTGCAGGAACTCGTCCAGCACCGTGTCCTTCACCAAGAAGGTTGGTTCCAAGCTTAGCATTTGTATACATGAACAAAAAAGGCAAAAACAGAATGGTGGTGTGCACTTAACATGCAGACACACAAATTCTGGACAATTTACCACAATAAATTTTTCCCATTTAAAGCCATAGTTTGCGACTTTTACAAAGAATTAGTTTTTATGTATTTGTCCAAACTGCCATCATGTTTGTGAGACAGATAATCTGATAACCTGTGATCAGGTTGACCTCCTCCCTGAGCTGCTGTTAGCGTCTGAAGAAATGCACCAAAAACAACCAATCAGAGCTAGGAGGCGGGGCTTAGCGCTGCCACTCATCTTTACATGTACTTGGTACTAAATGTGCTGAAGGCGGAGAAGCAACTTACCATTACAGAGAAACTGTTTATCTGCCATCTTCAATTACTATGCTAACTAGCCTAGCAGGCTGTGCTTGTTGCAGCGCCACACAGAGGATGATTGACAATGCTAAGACCCGCCTTGATCCAAAACATCTGCATGTGTTTGAACCTCATGCCATCAGCGGTCACATGGTTCCTGTTTAGTCCGCTGACCGTCTGGATGTGGTTTCAGGACGAGGAGAGCGCCTCGGTCAGCAGCAGCGACGCCGGACTCGGCAGCGAACATGAAAGTGAGGCTGCCGCTATCGGTGAGCTTCCTGTTTCTGTGCAGCGTATGATTCGCTCACCCTGACCTGCAGCTGATGGCTTCCCATCTCTCCGTCCTCAGACCACGCCACCACCATCTGCACGCCGCCGGACTCGTCCCTGGTCTCCGGCCTGATCCTGCGCCACGTCCCTGCCGCCCGCCTGGTGGAGGACCTGGGCCACGAGCTGACCTATGTTCTGCCATACAGCGCTGCCAAGGACGGCGCCTTCGTGGCGCTCTTCAGAGAGCTGGATCTGAAGCTGCAGGAGCTGGGCATCTCCAGCTATGGCGTGTCCGATACCACGCTGGAGGAGGTGCAGCTCCTGGAACCGGCTTCCTGCTGAAGCTCAGAAACAGGCTCTTTATCTTCTAACGGTCTCTGATTGTTTCTCATTTGGCAGATTTTCCTAAAGGTGGCTGAAGATAATGGAGTGGACACTGAAGTACCCTCAGGTGAGCAGGAAGTAGGCTAGGATACAGCAGCATACAAGCATTAGCATACTAACCCCTCAGGTTGGATGATTTCCAAATTTCCCATAAGCCCCTTGAGTTTCAGGACGACCACTGTTTTTTCAAGATGGCTGCCATTTTTGAGCCTTTTAAACCATTTATTGTCTTAAAATCTTCATGAGTTGGGTGAACTTTATGTCTCATGAAACGTTACAGTGATGACATGCAGCAGAATCAGAAACTGAGAACTTTGCTGTTACGAGTCTCAGGATCAGTTACATCAACGTTCCAGATTCTTGTGGAGACGTTGATGTGGAATAATGTCTCCTACAGTAGAGACTAACGGGGATCCTTAAATGAACGAACAAACTGGAAGGAGAAGAAGACAGACAGACAAATTAATGGTTAGCATAAAATAAAAGCCAGGATGCGCGTCTCTGCGTTCAGATGGGACACTTCCTGTTTGGCGGCGCAGAAGGACTCACGCCTTCGGAGGCAGCGACCATCAGAGCTGCTTGAGGCCGAACACTGAGGACAACAACGACTGCAACGACTCTGATGGAGACGCCGGTACAAACACAACCCAGCAGCCCACTGAGGGTCAGGTGACCCGTGAGGTGGCCTGTCAGGTGACCCGCCGTGTTTCCTGTCAGACTGCAGGGAGACGGACTGGCTGGGCAGCGCTGAGGGGAAAGGTTCAGTCCAGGTGATGGGTTGGAGCCTGAAGAGGCAGCAGTTTGTGGCACTGATGTGGAAGCGCTTCCTGTACGCTCGGCGCTCCAGGAAGGGCTTCTTCGCTCAGGTAGCTCCTCGCCTGTGACCCGCCGTGCTGCGGCCAGCCCGTGTGTTCGCTCGACGTCTGAGCTGTGCATGTGTTGCCAGATCGTCCTTCCGGCCGTGTTCGTCTGCATCGCCCTGGTCTTCAGCCTCATCGTCCCTCCGTTTGGGAAGTACCCCAGCCTGGAGCTGCAGCCCTGGATGTACGAGGACCAGGTGACCTTCTTCAGGTATGCCGCCGCCACAGGCCAGCTTTGTGGTCGTCAGGTTGCAGGTTTGAGTCTGACTGTCTGCCGGCAGCGATGACGCTCCAGGAGACGCCAACATGCAGAAGTTACTGAGCGCTCTGTTGGACCCACCGGGTTTCGGGACACGCTGCATGGACGGGTACTCCATCCGGTAAGAATGCCGTTCTTCAGGAAACCTGGAACCTCTTCCCTCATGGCTCCGCCTCTTCCCTCATGGCCCCGCCTCCTTCTGACTCCTGGCCTGTCTGTCTCTGGCGCCCGACAGGGAGGCGCCCTGCACCATGGGGGACGATGACTGGAGCACCCCCCCGGTCCCTGATAGCGTCCAGCAGCTGTTCAACTCCAGGAACTGGACCATGGAGCATCCGTCGCCGGCCTGCTCCTGCACCTGCGACGGTAGGAAGAGGATGCTGCCTGACTGCCCAGCGGGAGCCGGCGGGCTGCCGCCACCTGAGGTCAGAGCCACACGGAGATAACGGGGTCAGGGGTCAGGGGTCAGGGCACGGGGTCTCCCCGCATCAGCTGGAGAATCCACTAAACCTTCAGGGTGATTCCCTCTGAGAACCGGTTCTGGACCAATACAGAGCAGAACCACCTGCTGCTGCCATCTAGTGGAACAACAAGCAAACTACAGCAGGATGACATGTTTCAGAACCATTATTAAAATTGATAAATACTGTTATTGATGATGAGTAAAAACTCTATCAAATAAATGATCTAATTTACTTATGCATTTATTTCATAACTTTTGTATTTTGTAAAGCTATATTAAGTGTTTTATGGACTTTTAGTTTTTAACTCCATTATTTTCAGGCTGTAATAATTTTTCTTGTTATAGTCAAAGTAGGGGGCAGGGTTTTAAAAAATAAAATCCATGAAATACGTAAAGTAGCTTAACAAAATAAAACATTATAATGTGATAAATAAATAAAGCTGATTGATAAACTAAGCTTCACTTTAATAACTTCATTTGTTTTTATTTCATGGGTTCATTTATTAATGTAGTTACTAATCATTCCAACGGTTTTCATTTATTGAGTGACCCGGTTCTTTGTGGGTCCGGCGGTTCTGTTCATGTTCTGTCTGGGTCCAGATGAAGCTGAGCAGCTCAGACACTCTGCAGAACCTGACAGGACGGAACGTCTCGGACTACCTGGTGAAGACGTACGCTGACATCATCGGGAAGAGGTGAGCCAATCGGCACTCACCTGCATAAACTCACCTGAGCAGCTGCTGGACTCAAAGCGTTCTGTCTCCTCCGCAGCCTGAAGAACAAAGTGTGGGTCAACGAGTTCAGGTGTGGTTCTGGTTCTGTTTCTGATGGTTCAGTCGGACCCGGGTCGGCAGCCGCTCAGGTGTTCTCTCTGTCCGCAGGTATGGAGGCTTCTCATTGGGCGCCAGGAGCACACAGGTCCTTCCTGCAGCCAATGAGGTCGACGACGCCATCGAGAGAGTCCGAAAGGCCTTTGAGTTACAGGAGGTAAGACCAGAACCAGAACATTCTGGACCTTAGAGGCAGTTCTGCTGGTCCTCCAGGAATGAAACTGGACTTTTTCTGCAGGGTTCTGCTGCTGACCGGTTCCTGGACAACCTGTCCGGCTTCATCAACGGCCTGGACACCAAGAACAACGTGAAGGTATGACCGGAACCGGGTTCTGCTCCGGTTCTGTCTGACCTTCTCCCAGGAAGAGTTTTACCCCGAGTGAAAGCAAACCGTCTGAAGCAATCCTGACGGGTTCAGAAAAAAGGTTTTTGGGTTTCGTCAGCCTTCCTGATGACCATATTTGGACGGTTTCACCAAAGCTACGTCGTTAGCAGCGGCTCGTTGTTGTAGCTCATTCGAGTTCTGCTGTATTACAGTAATAATCGGTTCTGGAGCGGGTCCAAACCGTTCTCTGCCGCCATGTTGGTTCTGTTGAGAACTGCAGAGAAAGGTTGGAGCGTAGAGGTGAGGCGGTTCAGCGAGGCTCAGAGGTGGAGCCGCAGTCTGATTGGTTCAGGTGAAACTGAGCTCAGGTCAGTTCTGCTGCTGGTTCCAAACCCAGAAGTTCGGTCAGCAGCAGGTAAACGCTCTGCTCTCTAGCCAACACTGAGGAGAGACAAACAGCTGGCAGACTGAGACCTGAGCTGACGGAGCTGCTGCACCCACAGGTGGACCCAGGGGCGCCGCCAGGAATCTTGGGCCCCATGACAAAAAATGAAATTGAGCCCCCGACCAGCTGCTGTTACAATTATTTGAGTCTATTTGACCCAACAAAAGTGTCACAATTTTAAAGGCTTGCAGCTGCTTTGCTTTCTCTGGTTCAGTACTGATGATAGCACAATATTTACTGCTAGTGAGTTTTACATGCAACAGTCCACAGGTTGCTTAAATTTGTCTTTTATTAGTTTTAGCTCAATGAAATGTATTTTGTTCAAGTAGCAGAATATAACTTTAATAAAAACATGTTTTTTCCACATTTGTTAAATCTGTCACCATGTGGTGACAGATAATCTGTGAAAACATCAATCTCCTCCACCTGCTTCCTTTGCTGCTCTGCTGGCTAAAGAAATGCACCAAAACAGCCAATCAGGACCCTCCAATCAGGAGGAGGGTCTTAGCGCTGTCCATCAACCGCGCTCACTCACTGCTAATGGAAGATTTTATAAAGATTGTTTGAATTTCTGTGAGTAATAAATATATTGTTCTTGCTGTGTAATTGTAAAAAGAGTAGAGAGACAGGAAAAATCCACACAGACTGAACACAGCGTTGCTCATCTTTTTCATTGGGACAGGGGTTAAAGGTCATGCTGGTATTCTAGAGCTGCTGCTGACTGACTCATCTGTTAAAAGGTTCAAGGACAAGTTAAATATATAAAAATGTTGGTAACTTTCTTTTCCTTAATTCTTTAAGGAGGCTAACAGTCTGTAGCTAAGCTAACTATGCTAAATAGTTGATAATCTCACACAGTCCACTCACCTCTCTTGGAGGAAAACTGGGTTACAAATGGACTCTTGTCTTTTTCTCTCTCTGTCTCTATTTTTATTTTTTTGAAAACCTGACTTTATTATTTTCCTTAGCAGCATAGTAACCTGTTGCTAAGGAGGTTACACAGATAATCTGTGAAAACATCAATGGTTCCGTCAGGCAGGAACCATTTAACGCAGGTCCAGCGGGTTCAGCTGTTTGGTCTGTTTTCCTGCTAAAAACAATCTTCGAAAACACAATATGATTAATTTTGTAATTGACAGGGACCCAATTATTTTTTATTTCTGTGAACAAAAAATAAATAAATAAATTGTGGAGGGGCCTTGGAATTGTCCTAACCTTTCCCCCCATACGGCGCCCTGGGTGAGCCTACGGGTGAACCTAGAGGTGAACCTACAGGTGAGCCTACAGCTGAACCTACAGGTGAGCCTACAGGTGAACCTACGGGTGAACCTACGGGTGAACCTACGGGTGAACCTAGAGGTGACCCTACGGGTGAACCTAGAGGTGAACCTAGAGGTAAGCCTACAGGTGAACCTACGGGTGAACCTACGGGTGAACCTAGACGTGAGCCTACGGGTGAACCTACGGGTGAACCTACAGGTGAACCTACGGGTGAACCTAGACGTGAGCCTACGGGTGAACCTACGGGTGAGCCTACAGGTGAACCTACGGGTGAACCTAGAGGTGAGCCTACGGGTGAACCTACAGGTGAGCCTACAGGTGAACCTACGGGTGAGCCTAGACGTGAGCCTAAAGGTGAACCTACAGGTGAACCTAGACGTGAGCCTACAGGTGAACCTACGGGTGAGCCTACGGGTGAACCTACGGGTGAGCCTACAGGTGAGCCTACAGGTGAGCCTACGGGTGAACCTAGAGGTGAGCCTACGGGTGAACCTACAGGTGAACCTACAGGTGAGCCTACGGGTGAACCTACGGGTGAACCTACGGGTGAACCTAGACGTGAGCCTACGGGTGAACCTACGGGTGAACCTACAGGTGAACCTACGGGTGAACCTAGACGTGAGCCTACGGGTGAACCTACGGGTGAGCCTACGGGTGAACCTACGGGTGAACCTAGAGGTGAGCCTACGGGTGAACCTACAGGTGAGCCTACGGGTGAACCTACGGGTGAACCTAGACGTGAGCCTACGGGTGAACCTACGGGTGAACCTACAGGTGAACCTACGGGTGAACCTAGACGTGAGCCTACAGGTGAACCTACGGGTGAGCCTAGAGGTGAGCCTACAGGTGAACCTACAGGTGAGCCTACGGGTGAACCTACGGGTGAACCTAGACGTGAGCCTACGGGTGAACCTACAGGTGAACCTAGACGTGAGCCTACAGGTGAACCTACGGGTGAGCCTAGAGGTGAGCCTACAGGTGAACCTACGGGTGAGCCTACGGGTGAGCCTACAGGTGAACCTACGGGTGAATCTAGAGGTGAGCCTACAGGTGAGCCTACAGGTGAACCTACGGGTGAACCTACAGGTGAGCCTACAGGTGAACCTACAGGTGAGCCTACAGGTGAACCTACGGGTCAACCTAGAGGTGAGCCTACAGGTGAACCTACGGGTGAGCCTACAGGTGAACCTACGGGTGAATCTAGAGGTGAGCCTACAGGTGAGCCTACAGGTGAACCTACGGGTGAACCTAGAGGTGAGCCTACAGGTTTGTCCTCTTGACTGTCCTCAGATCTGGTTCAACAACAAAGGTTGGCACAGCGTGGCGGCCTTCATCAACGTGATGAGCAACGGCGTCCTGAGAGCCAACCTGCCGCCAGGTGCAGAGCCCGGTCGCTATGGCATCACTTCCTTCAACCACCCGCTCAACCTGACCAAGGAGCAGCTGTCCCAGGTGGCGCTGTGAGTACACACACCTGGAGGAAAAACACACCTGAGCGAACCCCACCTGTTGTTGTTTTTCTGTGCTGGTTTCCAGGGTAACGACCTCGGTGGACGTCCTGGTGTCCATCTGCGTGATCTTCGCCATGTCCTTCGTCCCGGCCAGCTTCGTAGTCTTCCTCATCCAGGAGCGCATCAGCAAAGCCAAACACATGCAGTTCATCAGCGGCGTGCATCCGCTGCTCTACTGGCTGGCCAACTTCACCTGGGACATGGTGAGGTCGCTAAGCCCCGCCCCCTGCCGCTCAGCCACGCCCCCTGCCGCTCAGCCACGCCCGCTGACGTCTCCGTCTCTCTCCGCAGTGCAACTACTGCGTCCCGGCAACGCTCGTCATCCTCATCTTCATCTGCTTCCAGCAGAAAGCCTACGTCTCCTCCAGCAACCTGCCGGTCCTGGCACTGCTGCTGCTGCTCTACGGGTCAGAACCGCTCAGAACCACAGAACCACATAGAATTTGCATCAATGTTTACCTTGTCTGCACTACAAAAACACAAACTTTTCCAGGTATTTTTATCTAGCTGCAAATATCTTAGCTCATTTGTTTTAAGTCAATAATCCTTCATATTGATGAAAAGTTCTGCTAGTAGATTATTTCACTTAAATTAAGTGAACAGTTCTGGTTCTGTCCAGTTCTGTCCGGCTCCAGGGTTTATTGAGGGAAGAGTTTCTTATCCGTCGCGTCTCCAGCGCAGTGCATGCTGGGTAATGCGGTTCGGTCAGTTAAAATGGACGCCCGAGAACAGACAGAAAGTCAAAGAAATAAACGATGGGAAGAGTCCAAATGCAGCAGACGATGGAAAGACTTGCTCTAGCTTAAAACCAGAACTGTTGGTTCTGGTTCTGGTGTCAGTTGTGGTATTGGACCCGGTTCTGGTTCTGAAGGTCTGTGTCTGCTCCCCTAGTTGGTCGATCACGCCCCTCATGTACCCGGCCTCCTTCTTCTTCAAGATCCCCAGCACGGCCTACGTGGTCCTGACCAGCGTCAACATCCTCATCGGCATCAACGGCAGCATCTCCACTTTCGTCATGGAGCTGTTCGGCGACCACGTGAGTCTTCCTCTCGCCTGGCCTTCAGGCGGCGCGCGGGCGTACCTCTGACTTCCTGTTTCCTGCAGGAGATCGGCGGCATCAACGACATCCTGAAGAACGTCCTGCTGGTCTTCCCTCACTTCTGCCTCGGCCGCGGCCTCATCGACATGGTGAAGAACCAGGCGATGGCCGACGCCCTCGAGAGATTCGGTGAGACGCAGCTCCCGGCTCCAGGTGTTCCCTACCTGGGCCAGGTAGATGACTGCTGTTGTGTTCCAGGTGAGAACAGGTTCCAGTCACCCCTGGACTGGGACATGGTGGGAAAGAACCTGTTTGCCATGGCGGTGGAGGGCGTGGTCTTCTTCATCATTACCATCCTCATCCAGTACAGGTTCTGCATCAAGCCCAGGTGAGGTCTGGTTCTGATCCTCATTGGAAGCTCACCTGGGTCGGTTTGATGTTACCTGTAGTGTTTCTGTGTGAAGGCCTGTCAGTAAACTCACCAAACTGGGCCCACTGGGAGAGGAGGACGAGGACGTGGCGCGTGAGAGACACCGCATCGTCCAGGGCCTAGGACAGGGGGACATCCTGGAGCTCCGGCAGCTCACCAAGGTCTGGACAGGTCCAACGCCTGGACACATCCAACATTTGAACTGGTTTAAACACACGACCCGGTTTTTGTCCTCCAGGTGTTCAAGCGGAAGCAGAAGCCGGCGGTGGACCGGCTGTGTGTCGGGATTCCTCCTGGAGAGGTGAGGCTGACTTCCTGCTGCAGGTGGAGAACCAGAACCTGCAGCTGACTTACATCCTGTCTGTCTGGTTCTGTTGGGTTCTGCCTGGTTCTGGTCCAGTGCTTCGGTCTGCTTGGTGTGAATGGAGCTGGGAAAACCACAACCTTCAAGATGCTGACAGGAGACACCCTGGTGACCAGCGGAGAGGCCTTCCTGGCCGGCAAGAGGTGAGGGACCCGCTGGGTCCACTAACACCACCTGAGGGCGCTGTGCGACAGGAAGTGATCACCCCGTGGTACAGGAAATTCTCATCCTGCTTCCTGTGTCTCTGCAGCATCCTGCGGGAGATCGAGGACGTCCACCGGAACATGGGCTACTGCCCTCAGTTTGACGCCATCAACGAGCTGCTGACAGGAAGAGAGCACCTGGAGCTGTACGCCATCCTCAGAGGCGTCCCGGAGGGGGAGGTCTGCGACGTGAGTCCCGGTCACACCTGGTGACACACCTGCTGGGCGGAGCTGTGTCGCTGGCCTCTGATCGGCTGTTGTTTTGTTGGCAGGTGGCGGAGTGGGGCATCAGGAAGCTGAGTCTGCTGAAGTATGCCGATAAGAGAGCAGGAAGCTACAGCGGAGGAAACCTGAGGAAGCTGTCCACGGCCATTTCTCTGATTGGAGCGCCCGCTGTGGTCTTCCTGGTAAAACACACCGCCGCCACGCTCAGCAGCAGCTGCAGACCAACACACACACATGCACCAAGTAGCAGAAGGAGAATAGCTTCAGGTGTGATGCCATGCCACCTCCTACACCTGTTCTGCAGGACGAGCCGACCACAGGGATGGACCCCAGGGCCCGACGGGCCCTATGGAACTGCATCCACAGCGTCATCAAGGAGGGCCGCTCCATCGTCCTCACCTCACATAGGTGAGACGTCCTCAGTGTGTCTTCAGTCTGTCCCAGCAGAGGGACGGAGGACAGCGTCACTGACTCTGTGTGTGTGTGTGTGTGTGTGCTGCAGCATGGAGGAGTGTGAGGCTCTCTGCACCAGGATGGCCATCATGGTGAACGGCAGGTTCCGATGTCTCGGCAGCGTCCAACACCTGAAGAACAGGTAACGCAGCTGGATTTCAGAATAAGAGCTCATAGTTTTTAGAGGTTCTGTAATCCCTACTGACCGCCAGCAGGTGGTGCTGAGAGCACTGAATGTTCCCTTTGCTTAGCTGTTCCAGCAGCAACATCAACAGTCACACTTGTGACATATCGGAAGATCAGTCACGGGCTAAAACGTCGTCCGAAGCTCCGTTCCTCTTGTCTTCTCGGACGCGGTTTGTTTTTACGGCCTTTCGGCTCCTCAACAATTTCACCGTCGTTGGACTGATTGCCTGTTGACTGGAGAAGTGGTGAATCGCTGTGACGGGTTGATCTTTGTTCCAGGTACCCTGCTGTTGGTGATGACAGCCTTTACTCCTCCTCAGCGTCTTCTGACCACTGTGTTGATTCACACACTGGAGTTTAACTAACAGTGTTAGCCTGTCTAAGTTTGCTGCTTCTCTTTATGAGGTAGCGTCTTGCTCCCTCTCCCAATCACAGCCTGTTCCTTCTGCCTGTGGTTGGACTCACTTCAGTTTTGGACATGGATAGCTCCCACTGCTGTGCAGGTTGTGAGGCTGCACTTCAGGCACATGATGACCTCATGCTGCCTGCCCAGGCCATGTTCACCTGGAGGAGGCCCTGTCAGAAAATCCCTGCATCAGCTGCAGTTACATGCCCTGTGTGGCTGGTCCAGTGGCGCCCCGAGTGTGGCGATGACCTTCCACTTTCTGTTCGGGTTGCCACGCGTAGGCGCTCTAAACGCCAGACTGAGGCCACAGTGTCTGTGGCTCCTTCTAAGAAAAGGTGAGCTAAGTCTGAGGTTTGAGCATTACTCTGCAGAATTGGCGCAGGTAAAATCCCTTTATCAGGCATGCCGGCTGGATGCTTCGATGGCTCGCTTTTCTTCCCCACCTATGCCTGAGTTGGTTGTGCTTTCTTTGGCTGCCTCTGTCTTTAGGAGTGAGGAGGAGGCACAGTCATCTCAAGCTTCGGAGGCTGGCTCACGCTCTTCATCTCAAAGTGCAGCTAGTGGGTCAGGCGGCCGCTCTTTGTGGGAGCCGGAGCTCCTGGTAGGGCCCTTCTCCAGACGTGGACAGGCCACTTCTCCCTTTTCTGTCTCTCCACCAGAGGAGTACCTGAGGGAGCTGCATGCTTGCTGGCGGGACCAAACAGTTTTCTCACGCCTCTCCACAGATGGTTGTGTGTTGGTGTCTATGCATGAGTGGGTCAAGGCAGGCTGGGATCATATGTCTGCAGTTGAAACTACTGTTCCTCGCTCATTGTGTCACCAGATGAAGCTCTGCCCTTTCCTACACTTATGAGGTTCTTCAGGCTGTTGCAAGGCGAGAGCGGTTTACATCAATAGACCTGACAGATGCAGACTTTCATGCACGTATTGCAGCAGAACATTGCTTCTTTCTCAGATTTGCCTCTCCAGGGTGTTCACTCCTCTGCAGGCCTGTAGAGTGAAGGTTCTTCCAGAATGATCGACTTCCATCCTGAGCAAATGCATCTCATGATACGAGTTGCCTGCTTAGAGAAGAGCATGACGGCTTACCTGTCTGTTTAAAGGGTGAATGACATAGTTTTTACAGAGAGGTGCTCACGACAGACGCTAGTTCCATGGGATGGGGGCAGTGTAGTAACACCAGGAGGTTCAGGGCTGCTGGTGTCAACAGCGTCTCTCCAAACACATAAATGTGCATTTGGCTGTCTGGCACTAATTTGCCTACTCTTGGGAGGATGTTGCTGGTAGCTCGGTATTGGCCAGCACAGACTTCTACAGAGTCTGTGTCATGACGTCCCATGGTGAGATTTGCTTTCTCTGCTGGGTGGACTGACATGGCACCCCGATCCTCAGCTCCTCCGGCTGACGCGTCCAGAGGAACAGAATCCAAACGGAGCCAGTTGGTCCGCAGATGAACGGCCATGATTTGTTACAGATTCTGGTTCTTGCTGTTGAAGCAGTTTTCAAATTAATTTGGAGATTATTTGGCTATTTTTACTTCTGCACTTTAAATTATTTTTCACAGTAAAATTAATTGGATTATTTATTTTTAATGCCTTTAATTTGAGCACATAATTTAATTTAAACAATGTGAACATTTTTCCCAGGTTCTTTGAGTCTTAAGTCATCTTGATGGCACAATGGATATTAGAACTCAAGTTCTTAAATGTCCTGGTTTTGTTTCCTAGAAGATTTCAAGGGTTTTAGACAGAAATGTACCGTACTCCCTTTTTATATCTAAGGAAGGAAATATATTCCTGCCAAAAACCTTAGACATTGAGGAAAAAAACATGAAAATGTTTTGAGTTTCAAAAGTCAAATTCAAATGTTGCTGTTTTTTCTAGAGCTGTTGGGTTTGTCAGTGACCTGCTTTCCGTCTCTGGTGCTTCGGTGGTTCTAAGTCTGTTATTTGATTCGTTCCATGAACTTCTGTCTTGTTCAGATGTTTTTATGTGCAGGTTTGCATACAAATAACGGATAAATCTCCTTGAGATTGTCATGTTTTTGATGGTAAACTATACATGGTTTTGATTTTCAAATAGAACAAGAGCCAGGTCAGCTTGGTAAACCAATAAATGGGCCCTGGGGTCAAAGGTTAAAACCCTAGCAGCAGGATCCTCTACTCATGCTGGGACTAGTGGCTGTGCAGCGGGGAGCCAGAATCTAGTTTCTCTATTTCTGCGTGGGGCTCGTAGGTCGGTGAACTCCGGTTCGGTTCTGGTGCAGTCTGGCCTCCAGCGGCTCTGATGTCGGCTGCGTCCCAAAGCTGCAGGCTCTTCCTGTGGGTCCTGATGGTTCTGGTGTCACTTTGTGGCCAGACGTTGGGTTGCATGAACCACCAGAGGGCGGTGGTGAGTGTCTGCAGTCAGTGAGCCGTGTGTGTGTTGTCAGGTTCGGGGACGGCTACACCATCATCCTGCGGGTGGCGGGGCCCGACCCGGACCTGCGTCCCGTCATGAAGTTCATAGAGAGCGAGCTGAGCGGCAGCACGCTGAAGGAGAAGCACCGCAACATGCTGCAGTACCAGCTGCCCTCCTCGCTCTCCTCGCTCGCCCACATCTTCTCCACCTTCGCCAACAACAAGGACGCGCTGCGGATCGAGGACTACTCCGTCACCCAGACCACCTTGGACCAGGTGAGCGTCCGCACACCTGGTCAGGTACACCTGGACTGGAAGGTGACGGGGCTGATGGGAAATGTGTTTTTTGTGCTCTCAGGTGTTTGTGAACTTTGCGAAGGACCAGAGTGACGACTACCTGTCCAAAGACGAGTCGGTGAGGCGGAAGGAAGTGATCATCGACGTCCCGGCGCCGAGCTCCGCCTGTGGCGGTGCGGAGGGCGAGAGCGTCATGTGACGCCGGGAGGCGGGACTTCACCTGGACTTGACCTGCAGCGGAGGACACGCCCCCTCCTCACCTGTGCACTGATTCACACGGCAGTAGGCGGAGCTTCCTGCCGCCCGATGCAGTGATTCGCTGAACACTTGAACCCGATGAAGAATCCCAACCATTTCAAACTGATCACTTTTTATCCACTTTGATTCCGTTCTTAGTGTTTAACTTTATTTATATTTGTAGCTGGAACAGAATCATTTATTCTGTTTTATTTTGGCGGGGTCCATGCTGTTTCCTGTCTTAGCAGCCAATCAGAAGCTGATTTTTTTTAAGCGTTTTTATAAAGATGATTGGCTGGAAGCAGCAAAATACCTCATCAGGACTGATCTGTGATCTGATTGGTTGACTGACCGCAGCAGACTTCAGTCTGTATGCAGAGGTTCTGATCCGATTCTGATCCGATCAGCATGTTGTTGTGCTGTTGATGGAAGAAAAGCTGTTACAGCCCAACTAGCAGAATAAACCTCCTGAAACCTTCACACCGCCTCCGTCTGCTGCTCACCACACACACACACACACGTCACCTGAAGCGGTTCTGGTTCTGATCCAAACTGAGAAACTTGGCCATGTGATTTAAGAACTTCCTGGATTTGGAAAACTCTGAGCCCGAAATGTCCCCTTCCTTCCAGGTTCTGTTTATTCCAGATTGGACAGAAATCTGTCAGAAGCTAACCATTAGCATAAGCTAACATTAGTTTATGCTAACCATTAGCTTATGCTAATGAAGATGAGAATGCCTCTCATTTTGTAACAATAAAATCTTCAGTTTCTGATTCTGTTACATTTCATTATGTTAAAGTTTTATGAACATGAGACATAAAGTTCATCCAACTCATGAAGGTGGGGAACATTTTTGGACAATCGTTGGCTTAAAAGGTTAAAACATGGCTGCCACCTGAAATTGAAGTGGCTGATGGGAAATATAGAAAACTTAAAAGATGTGGATTTTTTTTACGCATTTCAGATTCTGTATAAAATGATTCTCAGTCGTTATTTTTAGACGATAAAATGAATAACGGAGCTGCAGCTAACCAATCGTTAGCCCTGCATCGTCATAGAAACGTCACACCGTAAAGAAGAGTTTATTGCAGAAAATATTTCCAACAGTCACTTTGTTGTTGAGCAGCATTTGGATCAGAACCTGAGCAGAACTTTGGGGTCACAGTGGCTGGCTGCTGTAATTGGTCCGTCCAGGGCAGGAGGCGGAGCCTAGGTCAGGCCTGAATGAGAAGAGTGGCTGTGTCGTCATGGAGATGGCAGGAAGTTACTTCATGGGGGAGAAAGGACAGGGGAACATGAGCTGGTTTCTCTGAGAGTCCAGGTGGGCGACGCTGTTCCTGACTGAGAGACGGCAGGTAGCAGTTAGCTAGCTCACCTGAGTGATGTCACAGAGCGGGGGCGGAGTCTTACCTGCTGCAACCACTCTGGCGTCAGTGTGGGCCTTGTGTCGACATTCGGCTCGACGGTCGGCGCTCTCGAACCACCAGAGGGCGTGGACTAGGACACCAGAAGACCCGGTTAGAGACAATGCCAAGAACATCCGGATGAACCAACATCTATTCAGGTTCTCACAGAACCCGGCTGCGGTTCTGGTACCTCGGTTCAGCAGTCCAAACTCGCTGTGAAACGCCCCCAGCAGCTTCCCGTAACCTGGAGCGTCATGAGCCGACATGGCCGCCTGGAAGGCCCCGCCCCAAACCGCCGGGCCCCCAGGACGCATCTGGAAGGTCGTCAACTCGAACACACCTAGAACACAGAACCACCGTCGGAACTAGGGCTGAAACGATTCCTCGATTGATTCGAGCACCTCGGTTATTAAAATTCCTCGAGGAAAATGTCCCTGCCTCGAAGCCTCGTTAATTTATGTTTTATTATTTAGCGCTCCGTGTTCCGGCCGGAACATTACTAGCGTTGCACAGCGCTCTCACTTCCGCCTCTGAGTTGTGGACGAAAGCTAAGTGTTAGCGGCATAACGTCCATCTTGAAGTTCGGCCCATTTTATTGATTTATGATAATGAGGGTTTTCATCGTTTTGGGGACCAATAAGCATCTAAAATGTCCGGCGCGATGCCTGAAGTTACTGAACATCCGGAAGAGGCTGCGGGAGGATTCATACAGGTGAGCGGATGGACTGAACATGGCGGCGGCGGCTGAGTAGTTGATGGTCCGTAAGTGGAGCTTTAGGACGAACCGCACGATAAACTTCAGATCCCGGTCTGAGCAAACGGAGCGCATCGTTCATGGCTGGTAGATGAGTTTCTGAGTGACGAGGTGCCGTAAATGTCCCGTATTGCTGCCCTATGAGGGCCGATTAGGACCAAAACTATGTTTAGTCTCTCACACACTAAAAACTAACACAATATTTAAACTGCACATTTATACTATTAAAATGTCACATATGCAGTGTTTCTCACCTGCAGACATAAAAGACTAAGATTTCACATATAAACTAATAAAATATAGACTCACCTTTTGTATGTCAGAGTGACGTCACTGAAGAGGCGGGGCATCATTTGGAGATCAGATCGCGCATGCGTTGATACCACAGTGACGTCAGCTTCATGCTGGACACTGGAGCT
>CAEGAE010050872.1:0-29762 GCA_903067095.1 Girardinus metallicus
AATGTGTGAGCGTTTGTGAGAGCGAATGGGTGAATGACTATAGTGTAAAGCGCTTTGAGTGGTCAGAAATGATCGGAAAAAGTGCTATATAAGTTCAGTCCATTTACCATTTAAATGCTGTGAGGGTACTCGGAGTTATTTTCCTGAGTCCAGTTGCTCAGGAAAATAACTCGGCAATAAACTGGCAATTTCTGGGTCACATCCTCCACACTGCGGTGTGATTATGGCTCACTCTCAAGCAATTTGCTTGCGAATCATCACCTGTGGAAGCACACTACAAACTAAAAACTCCTGGAAAAATGTCCTATTAGTAAATGACACTTCAATGGCCTAAATACAAATGGAAATTACCCTAAAACTCACATTTTACAGATTAATGTCTTAATCAACAGGCACCAGAGCGAACATTCCTAGAGCTAATCTATGTTTGCACTCAAACACTCAAAGTAAAAAAAAAATTTTGTTGCTTTTTAATGTGTTTAATTTGACATTTTAGACAGTTAATGCCGCCACTATTTTTAGTTTCTCTGTTTTCTCTTGTCATAGAAGTTACATGTGGACTGGGATTTTCTGTTTAGCTGTAAAACTATCCTGGAGAGAGTGCATACCTGTCAAATTTTGGACTTGAGAGTACGGGAAGTAGCTATCCGTCCCGTGAAGAAAACTACCGTAAGAGGAAAGAGGGGGCAGGGGAGAGGAGGGTGGGGACTACAGACTACCATCAGATCCGGAGGAGGCCGGGGAGATGGAGGCGGAGGGGGTTGGGGGAGGGGGTAATTTTCGACGTAATTACTCTAATTCGGTAAATTTACGGGACAATACTAATACGGGAGCACGCCGAGACAGAGGGGTAAATTACGGTAGCTTCCTGACCAAAATGGCATACTTGACAGGTGTGACAGAGAGCCATGGCAACCTGAGCATCTGTTGCCAGTAACACAAAGACAAAGCAACGGAAGGAGCTATTGCTGCAACTAATTCCGATTTTTTGTGAAATTGGATTTTTTTTTTTTTTTTTTACCGTGGCCGTTCACACTTGAAAATGTACGCCTGTATGTGAGCTCCAGAGTGAAAGGGCAAACGACCTGAAAGTGTCCCGGAGGCGCAGTAGAGGGCGCAATAACGTCAGCTTTCTGACGCCATTTTTATGGCCAACCGCCACAGAAAGAAATGCTCAGTGTTTGCGGAAGTAAACATGGATGCTAACGGTGGAGCATAGCTCATGATTTTGAAGCTGTTGTCCAACCGAAGCATCATATTAACAACTGAATCCTCGTTATAGTCAGCCATGGCTGTTGTTTTTCTTCCCGGTTGCGCTCATCAGGACGCAGGATAGGGACATTTGTTGAGTATCGGTGACGTTCAGGTCGGATGAATGCGACCTGAACGTTAGGTCGCATTTGAATCGGATACGTAGTGACCTGGGTCGCATTCGAAAAGAATCCGACCTGTGCTGTTCACACTGTCATGATTGGAACCAGGTCGCATTACGTCAAAAAAATTGGAATCGGGTCACTTAAGGTTGCAATGTGAACGCACCCTGACTCTGTACATTTTACTTTGTTTCTTTTCCAGATTTGGTCACTACAGTAATTAGTCCAGGTGTGTTGTCTGGTCTACCATAGCTAGCGCTAGTTTATGCCAACTACTTAGTATTTAAAATGCTAATGCTACCCCAAATGAACAAACTAATGTTATCTTTTCTTATAGAAGCACCTTATCTGCACTCTTGCTTCTGCAAAGAAAAATGTAACATAAAATACACGTGTAGCCAAGCTGGAGGGATTTTCCACGCCCAAAAAGACACGACACGGAGTTCAAACAGGCATGTAGAGTTCACGACGCTTCCCTTTCATTCCTGTGTCTCTGTCCACCACCAGTCTATTATGGAAATGCGTTGCTCCCGATTGTCATGTGACTGGGGTGAGACTGGCCAAGCTGGAATGTCATCTGGATGCAGATCAGAGGGAAGGAGGGGAGTTTCACCGGGGGGAAACAGATGTGGTGTCGTAGGTGGGAGAACATTTCCATAAGCCACAGGAAACCATACCATGTACATACAGAGCACTGATGGCGTCACATTCACGTCGCAGACTGATCTGATGTGAGCCTGGAAGCATATGTGTGTGTGTGTGCGTGTGTGTGTGTGTTGTCTGGTAATATGAAGGCAGTAACCGTTCTCTGAGCAGGTCTCTTCTGTCAGGACCATCGCGCTTCATTAACTAAAGAAAGGGTGATGGGAACATGTGGGTTTCCGGCCGTATCCGGGCGCTCTGTGTTTGTGCACCGCTGCTCTCCCCCCCCCCCCCCACCCCTCTGGCCTTCAGCTTTATTTCCAGCGGTCTGGAGAGAGTTACGGCCACAATAGCGAGAAGCCACGCAAGTGTTTAGCTCCGCCACTGCAACATATCCAGAAGAAAAATGATCCGCAGCTTTCATCCATGTTCTTTGTGGCCGCAGCTCTGTTTGGAGTTTGGATGTCTCATCAAAATGGAATCCGACTTCCACTTTATCAATCTTTATTTCAAGGCGGCCGGGAGCCTGTGGAGCAGCTTGCAGATGTGACATGCCTCCTGAGGTTTAAGTCTCGGTTTTGGGCTTTAAATTCAGAAAATATTATGTAAGATGTTACGGCTAAAATTAATAGTTTGCGTAACTTTGTGGAAAAAGGGAAATATCCACCTACTTAAGTATATATCACGGGCAATCTTTAGTTCTTTATGTTTTTTGCTTTGCATTGATTTGTACATTTAACAGCCACTGGTTTTTACTAAAATGCCTTTTCACATTTTGGTGCATCACATCACATACACAGAGCTCACAGGACAAAAAGATGTGCAATACTGCATGCACAATTCTTTGTGTGGAGGAAAAGGACCAGTGAACCCCACCTTGAAACATGGTAGTGGCAGCATGATGCTGTATGGGTAACATGGTGGGAACTGGTTAGTTTATGGGAAGCTAAAGACTGGGCAATTTTGCAGTTGTTTAATAATAACCAATAAGACAGACACCAGTGGAGGTCCAGTGGAAGTGAAGATTTAAAAGCGTATTGATGTGCTGGAATGGCACAGTCAAAGTCCAGGCCTGATTCAAGTGAGAACCTGGAGCTGCTGCTTATTGGTGAACTGGATTGGTCTGGACATGACTCACAGATGTAACTGTCAATATTGTCCCCGGGTCAATATTCACAGAGTCGACTTTTTGCAGATTTTTCCTAATTATTCGTGGAAAACCCACTTAGAGAAGAGTTTTTTCCTAACACTTCTCTAGAATATTCTGAAAGAAAATGCAGCTGAAGTACTTGGACACAATGCTACTTGATGCTACTGGCTGACGTTTGAGATTCAGCCACTCCAGGAACGCCATTCATTTCCTTGGCACTGATTGGCTGAGTCCCAGGAGAAGAAATAAGAAGGCCTGTAGATCTTCTACAGAAGTGCTAAGATGGTTTCCACTGTGCATATCAATACATGTTAAAGTATATTTGGTGTTTAAATGATCAAAATAGGCAGCTGTACGTATTCTGAGAGAGGGTCTGAATTATTCATGGATTTCTATCTAGCGGCTGTGGTCCGTCAGTAAGACCGTATAATTTTTACGCACAAAAATTAGACGCTCAAAACTTTTCCGAATATGTACACAAACAGAATTAACTTTGAACACCTGCCCATCCTGCTGATGCTGACAATCAAACCTCTGCTGAGCCCTGAGGAAAAAGACAAACTCGTCCCTGAGCTGCAGAATGAGTCTGCTCATTTCAGAGCCATCCCAGCTCCAGGCAGTCATATGGAAACGCAACAGTAATCAAATTATCAATACGCCACCCGGTTGCCACAGCAGACTGTCTGAGCTGGGCTCTGTGTAGGCAGGAGCATAAATAAATACAGTAAATCATAGAGAACTTTATAATTAATCAGAAACTGTTGGTGTGAGTCACTCAACGCTGTGGGCTTCCTGCCAACAGAGTCACAGTTCACCCAGTGATCAATAAACCAAATTTGATTCGCTTTTATTTTCAAATGTTAGCTTTCAATTGATTTGAATTTTCATCTCTGACCTTTGGAGATTGCAGCGTAATGTTCTGTGTGAACTCTGAACTGAGCGTTACTTGCCAAAGGTGAACAGAGAACGACTCGTTCCGACAAGAGTGTAGCTACTTCACATGATACCGTTGATTATATTATAGTGCAACACAATATAAAATGCTGATGTTTGTCTAAAAAAAATATATAAACCCAGCTTTACAGCTACCTTTCTCCCAAACAGCCCCTTTGTGGTGCAAGTAATGAACACGCAGGCAGGAAGACAAGGATCGTACCTCTGCTTTGCAACAAGGAGGTCTTGGGTTCTCTTACTCCGGTTTCGTGCCGGGTTTTTTTCTTTTGTCTTGTGTTTCTCCCACCTTCCTACGCTGCAAAGATTAATACGTTTGTTTTCACCGTCATAAAACAAGTCGGCTGACAAATCGGTAACACCAGTTTACATGAATCTCAGCTTTTTCTTGCCACCGCCCTGCTTGAGGAATGGCAGATGTAGGAGGAGTGTGTATAGGTGCAGTGTAAAGTAGTCGATCACCAAAGGATTGAAAGGATATAGTTGAAGCACAAGGTCAGCCAGCGGAAGTTTTTTAGCTAGCATAACAAAATGTTGCTGACATCAAGAAATGGTGCGCCAACACTGACAGGAAGACCCCAGAGCGTTTATCTGCTCTATGACAGTCTGTCCTCCTCTTTAAACTCTGACTCACCTTAATTAAGCTTTAATCAGAACTGCTTAGTCTGTCTCCAGACAATACCAGCGCTAAGACTCTGGATTAATCTTTGACGGAGTTGAGAGTGTGACTGAATTATGAAGTCCCACATGCTAACAATACACGTCCATCTAAGCATCTGTCATCAAAATCTCTTTACCATCTCTGTCAGAGGAGCCTGTCTGCTTGTAATTTCAAAGACAGCGTAGGAGTAACTTTTGAAGGGAATGTTGCTTTGTGGCTGATGAGGAATCTTGTGTGCCGCACCGTGGTATATCGACATCTCTAGAATTCAAAATTACTCACAGAGTCAGAAGCCGAAAATGATTCCAGACCACATGCAAAGGTTAGAAATCGGCAAATGTTGCCAAATATCCTTATGATTGCTCTGTTGAGTGTCTATTAATGACCGTCTTGATTCCAGCAGTCTTTCCATGAGCAGAGCGTGCTTGCTCTCGTTCTTTTGTGCCGGTCTGTTGGACAAAGCCCAAACGACAGAGCGGACGAGCCAATAACACGGGGAATTCCTACTGGACTTTCAAAATTTAGGAATTTTAGCACCAAGTTTATGGGTAACACACTGAATAATCTGCACCCTGACAAAGAGCCACGTTGAGGCTGGAGAGACCAGTGTCAAACTGTCCCATGATGCGCTTCCTCTCGTGTTTGGCGCCACACACAACAGATGGCTGGAGTCTGTTGACATTTGCCCATCAGGCTACTGCGCTGGTCTTTGATAAAAATCTCACCTCCTGTGGTTTACACGTGGCCACAAATGTCAACAAATGTCGAGGAAATGTCAAGGCCACGAACATTAAGACCCACGTGGTCTGTGTTAGCAAATGACTCGATAGTCATTCAAATTCAGCACACATCTGCTTCTGTGATTTTTCTCAGAAATGAAGAATGTACAATTAGCTACTAAAAAATGAAAGGGAACCCTTCTCTTGTGCCAATGCAAGGATACATGAACGTTCGAAGAACTTTTCATGACCCTGAGATGGTTCATGTCCAAGTTGAACCCAGATTGGGACTTTCTTACAATGACCAGCAGGACTCTCCTTTGGTTATGGTAATAAAAGTGCCCCTGTGGCCCAAACTGCCCCCAAGTCACTGGAGATTTCGAAAATTCTCTAAGCTGCTGTAAATCAAAACTACAGTACCTACATAACATACCGTCTACCATTTCAGTCCAACACTGGCTTTTCTAATTAGCTCATCACCACTTAAATCACCTCTCTCAATGAGTTTCCATTGGCCATAAAATTGCGCAAACTGGAATTACGAAATCAACTTAGTGGAAACACAACGATTTAAAAAAAAGAAAAAAAAAAAAAGATTTTCAATAAAGTTCTTGCACTGGGATTAACTGGTTTTTCGGCTGAATCGAATGTAGTGTATTTCGGAGTCATGATCATGTGATCAACCAGATGTTACTATTGGCAGAAAAGATGATGACGACGACAGGAAGTGAAAAGAGAATCATGGTAGGGCACGTCTTTTTTTTTTAATGATCTCTCAAGTGAGCAACATTATTCACATTTGATTTTAATTGCGTTTCTTATTTAATGGAAACAGCGCAATTGCAAAATTGTGTTTTCTCGACATTAGCAGAGTATTAAGAAAGTTTTGTAATGGAAACGTAGATTCTGTCTTCCTGCCAAATAACCAAAACCTTAGACCACCACTTGCTAACACCAACCTGCATTCCTCTGTGTCAGTAACATACACAAAGCTAGTGTTTACCATTCAGTCACTTATGTCCGATCAAGCTCCATGTCCTTTCTAGACCGCTCAAACAAAATTTGGTTTGTTACACTTTCCAGTGACACTCACTCTACAACTACAAATTCATACTTTTGCGTGAACTTGTCAATAATCCGTCATTTTGTCCCCATATGGTTGCATTTTACCACAAAAACCAACATGTTACTGCAGCCCAAGTCTTGTTCTTGAGGGTTACTTTCCTGCTACTTTTCCGATTGGTTTTTTTCACTGTGTTAAAAAAAATAAAAGTAGGAAAATATAACATAGGCTATGATATCGGTAAATATTGGTAATCAGGTATAACAGCAATATTAAATATTAGAGAGCCTTCATCCTCTAAAGGTTTGTGTGTGTGCGTGCGTGTGTGTGTTTGGAAGAAAAAAATCCAAACACACACACACGAAAAAAAAAAAAAAAAAAAAAGACAGAGTCTGTTGCTTCAACCTAATAAAACATGTAAAAGTTAAAGATACATGAATATTTAACCTTTAAAGCTGGGATTGACCATTTTCTTGTATTAATGGTCTTATCTAAAATAACCCCCAGAACTTGTCAAAACCAGTTTTGGTTTAATAAACAGCAGAGCCAACACACACACACACACGCACACACACAGAGCATCGGTGACAGTAGCCTCTACCTTTCACCATCACTGACAGGGATTGCAATTTAGCGGACGAAATGAGGAGCAGACAGCATGTAATTATCCGAGCGCCTCGCACTGCGGCTTACGTTCCTCTCTCCCAGCATGACGCAACAATGTGACAGAAACGGGGGGGGGGGACAGCGAGGAAAAGGGGAGAAAGTAGAGTTTTGAAGAAGGGATAAAAGGATTGTTTTTGGTCATTTCTATCCTTCTGCCTTCATTAAACTAGGCTAACATGATGAACTAGTTGCTCGGCCTCCGCGGCTCTAGCTCCCCGCCCGCTCATGATGGATCTACGGGGAAAGCAGGTGAGGCCGGGGGAAGGCGTGTTCGCTGTGTTTTTGCTACTGAACTTCTTATTAGTTCTGGTGTGTTTTCCTCTTGTTCCACGTCGCCTCTGTTTTTTTTTTTTTTTTCGGCCCGCCGGTAGCCGTGATTGGATACATGTGACATTTGTTTTTACTGGAAAACTGAATCAAAACTTGGGTCGACCCACAGCTGCAGCACGAGCCAAAGGCCTGATCGTTTGTCATCCAGTCAAAATAAAAACACGGGTATTTATGCGGCTCTCGTTCACGGCGAACGAAAGAAACACGAGATTGATTTTCCTCGTTTGACGTCTGCTTGCGTTGATATTCCGCAGCCGAAATGTTAGTAGAAGGGAAGTTAAGGCTGCATTGATCCGAGTTCAAAACAAATCTGTCTGACAGGAGAGACTGCACCCACTCCAGCTGGAGAAACCACTTCACGTTCACACGCTTGGAAACACAGCACCGCATTGACAGACTCCATACAAAACCTTTTATATAGACTTAATATATAGTACAACTGGTCTTTGAATGAGTATACTGACTCGCATTGGCCTGAAACAACTTCCAGACCAAGTTCCAACAGTTCATTTCGAAATGAAAAAAGCCCCGGTGTCTCACCTTATTCTGTGACCGCCAGATTGTGACTGTAGGAGGCGCTGATGCAGCTTTACGCGACACATATGATCACAGGACATGATGGCGCTCGTCAGACATTGTGACCACGCAGTAACTTAAAGCAAAAATACTAAACATTTAAACCAAACAGTTTCTGCTAAACCAAAGAGCTCGAGACTTTTATAGAGATAATTTTTGCTTTAAACTTGAATTAATTTAGAGGATTTATCTTCAGTTAGTTTAAAATGTTTGTCTTTGGTCACACAAGCTACTAATGGTTTTGAAGTCCGAATTGTGACATGGAAAAATATCCTGATCTTAAGGTTAAAAATTGAGAATAAAAGTTGGGTCCAGTTGAAATAATAAACTACTACTTTAAATATAGCGAGGTCTGTATCCAATTAAAATAACCTGCTAATATAAATGCTTCTGCAGTCCTTTGATGAGTAGCACTGCCATCAGCCTGATTAGCAAAAGTGAGCTAATTTAGTCACAAGATGCCACAAACATCAAACTTGCAAGGCAAATGAAACGTATCTTCTTTGCCCATCTCTAAACTCTCCTCCGTCAAGAGTATAAAGGAGAAAATCGAGCTAGATAGGATTAGCAAGCGTTGACCCATGTCACGGTATGCTACCAGTTTACTGAATTAACTGTTCCAAGTCAGCTTTTTATTGTTAAGTACGTCTAAACAACGCCAGCGAGAGCTCCATCAATGACGGGGCTAAAGTTTATATGGTCTACAGGGGAATATGCTTCAAACTTTTTAAGCTTTCATTAGTTCTAAATGTGGAGCAGTTTTAGCTGTTATGATGGGCAGAACAGAACTAGCTTCAAATCTAAGCTACTAACCTAGCATGTTTACCAGGTGAAAACATGCTAGGTTAGCAGAAATGCTAACGGTTCGATTTCCAGGCAGCAGAGGTGACATGTACTTGATGGCACCGTCAGGTTTTTGGCGAGCTCTGCTAATCCACCTCATTTGCTTTTGCCACTCCTCTTTACATGTCATGTTCAAGGCATGAAAGCCAAGCAGAGGAACTTTGGAGTTGGGAAAATGATCCTTGTCCATCATGGTTAATCGAAGACATGGTTTGAACTTCTTCCTCCTCTCTCTCCCCCTTTGTTCTGCTCTGCACCCTTTTCAACGACTCCGGGATTTGGGGTTGTTTTATAACTAGCTTGTTTTATAACCCTATTGCCGCGGTAACACATCATAATAATAACTGCCCAAAAGTAAAAAAAAAAAAAGTAAAAGCACAGCTTCAAACCCTGAGGGAATAATTATCCAAACATGCGATGCCTTAACCCCCGACTATAAAATTATAAACAAAAAGAACAGATCAGAACTAACCGTTGTTGGCGAGTTCTACAAGTCCAGATAAAGTGCAAAGAAACGGAACAGACGAGGAAGCTGTTGAAACATATCCGAGATTTAGGTTGGGGACTCTACGGCTCGGAGGATAACCAAACCAGACACACACACAAATAAAAATAGCTGGCTCAATGTTTGGTGGACCATTGCCGCTTTGAATGTTGAAGGCGGCGAGTTCAGTTGCTCATACTGGCGGCAGGTGGGTCAGACCAGGCAAAAGCAACAGAACATCGTCTTCCTATGGCACGTTGTTTGCAGAGCTGCAATTAGACGGCTCACGTGAACACTCCGTCTTCTTCCTCCCTAAGCTCTTCGTCGGAGGAGGAGGTTTTACACAGAGGCTTAAGTCTCCCTTTGACTTGGAGACAAGAGAAAGAGCCCGGAGGTGTCGGGGGGACAGGTTTGATTCAGGGGCTCCTTGTTAAGCGAGGGAAACTGTAGAAATAACCCACTGATAAGATGTTGTTCTCTTCGAGATGAAAGAAAAGAATGTGACAAAGTAATCCTCGCTTCCCCTCCTAGCACTTGTTAGCTGAGTCACGGTAAGGCGAGAACACATCCAGCAGCTGTCAGCATGTAGTTTATATTTTGTTCTTCAGAAAAAGGGAAGATGTATTCTTGGAACTCAAGATAATCACAAACCATAAAAGAAGGGGGTTTCAGGAGGATGGAAGACTGTTGTGCTAAAACACCTTTCTCAGCGGCCATCGTCCTGTAAGTTTCATTTGTCACCCTGTTCCAGGAAGCTCAAACTGAAAAGGTGTAGCTGCCTCTCCAGTGAGGTTTTATTCCAGCTCTATTCTTGACACACCGGCTTAAATCAGACGGACTGAAGCAGGGAAACATCCAGCACTGAGCTACACTTAGTGTAGTGAATAAGAGACAACAGACCAAAGTTTGACACGTTGAAATAAGACTTAATGTCGTCTGTTATGAAAACAATCCAACTAATTTTTAAACACCAAACCTTTGCAGTTGAATTACAGATTCAACTGCAAACATGGACATGTTTGATGTAAACCAAATGTAGCGTGTGACGTCATGGCTTGTGGACGGTTTGCTCCAGAAGGACCTTCCCATTTTACGTCTGTAGAGTCGGAGTCGGCTTCATCCGTGGGAGTTAAAAAACCACCAAAGACCACAGGAAATGGGATTCTGATTATACTTCTCTCTCAATGAAGACCTTTTCAGACATATATAAGGCTAAACAATTTTAACAGCTTTAAGCTTTTCTTTCCTATAAATATGAATACAGTGTTTTTACAAAAGTAGAAGTTGGTTAAATTAGCACAATGCAAATCGAATTACTCTTGGTACTCTGTTAAGTCTCCATCAAAGTTTTACATCAGATGTAATGGGTCACCCTCTGTCCAGAAAATTCCACTTTTGTCTCATCAGTGTACAAAAGTTTGCCCAAAACTCTTGGGGATCATCAAGATGTTTTAGGGAAATGTGAGACAGGAATTTGTGTTGCTTTTGGCTTAAAGACGAGAGACAAAGCGGTTCGGGTTTTGGGAATTCTCCCATGGATGATCATTTTGCCCGGTCCTTTCCGCATTGTTGACTTTTAACTTTTAAGTGAGACAAGTAACTCCTGCAGTGCATTAATTGATACTCTGGGTTCTTATGTGACTGCTGGGTCAGGCCACTCCTCGGAAGCCTCACCTTGTACATGTTATCTACACTTATTTAATTTCTCAGATTTGATTGATTTTTTTTTTTTTGTGTCTGTTTCTTGTTTCTTGACTCTACGGATGTGATAGTAATGGAGACCTGGTTGGTGATGTAGTTTTTTTTTTTTTTCCCCACTTACTGAACGAAACCATCATTTCAAAAATCACAGTTTGTACTCGTGTTTGTCTGATCACAGATCGTGCTGAATCTAAAACATCTAATCCTGATAAAAAAGAAACAGAAGCGGGAAAAAAAAATCTGGAAGTCGGGCAAATGCTTTTTTCACGACACTGTAAATAACCCGTCCCCCCTCTGTCGGACTGTAACGGGGACTCTGTTATCGGTCCATCTCCACCTGGCTGTCAGGTGCTGGCGAGACGGAGCATGGCTCGATGCGCTCTGCTGCTCCCGACTGCTGCACCCGGTACAGTTTGAGCCGTGATCCGACACTCCTGTCTACTCGGATCTGTCGTCTGCAGAGCACTGGTTGAAATGTCACAAGAGCAGAGCATTAAGGGGCAAGAAAGTGGCAGGCATAAACATGACAAAGCTACTGTCCGCAGGCTGCTTTTATAAGCATGTGTACAGCCATGTCTTCCCCACATACAGCTCACTCTTTAGGTGATACGTCACCTCCTCTTGCATGACCTACTAAGTCGGGTCCAAAAAAAAAAAAAATCACACGCTGGCTGTTTTAGGTGTTTGTTGGCAAGGGCCTTCAAAATACGGATTTAAATAAATTGCTGTACTGCAACTCTTGCTAAAACGTTTTGGATTAGGTTAATAACCAACCACAGCTTTCCTAATACAGTGATTGCGAAGAGTCTTTTTCGGATCGTAGCAGAAAATAAACCCCAGTTAGGCCAATAGATGCGGCTTTGTCATCCATCACTATTGTTTACGGACGCCGTTGTGCGACGGATTCATGGCGGTACTTAGAAGCATGTGAATATAAAAGTTCCAAGCAGAACCTTTGTATGTAAAAAAAAAAAAAAAAAAAATGCAATTAATTGCGTTAAAATTCTGAACTGGTTAAAGTCTATGTAATTATTTGAAATTGTCCAGGCCCATACAAAGCACGGGAAAAGAGTGTAAGCCATAGCCGCACAATGTTGCAATTAAGTATTTCATTACAAGTTTTTTTTTTTTTTTTTTTTTTTTGTCCATCCAGTCTCTGGTCAGAAAAACGGCATCGATGTGTGTTTGGATTCTGTGGACCAGTACCGGTTGACTCGATTTCCTTTTTTTTTTTTAAACCACTTAGCTAATTTGCTCATTTTTCCATGGAACATGACTCCAAACTATTAGTGGAAAATTTGCCAATTTGCAGATTTTATTTTATTTTTTTCCACTAAAGCCACATACAATGATGAAGTCACTACGAACAAGAACATCAATTCAAGAATGGCTGGAGATTAAATTTCTCCTTCCGCCTATGCTCCTCTGAGATTAAGAGGAAATTAAACATGGAACAGATTCTTTAGGGGGTTTTATATGTCTGGTAAATATCTTTTAGAACAAAAAATTTGGTTTTGGAATAGTCGGCTAAAATAAACTCAAAGGTTATTAAATATGACCAGACAGCACAGGGTTATGTGGAGTTACTGTTATTTCCTCACACTCAATACCTTACATCAGCATCAGGTCTAATATGACCATAATTATGGGTAGGACTATGAATTATTTGAGTAAAGCCAATTGAGTCTAAGGTAGCATTGAAGCCTACATTTAGGCTACCACCCTGGATGTTAAAGTCGCCCACTATAATGATCTTATCAGTATTTACCATTAAAAAAAAAAAAGATTTAAAATGCTAAAGTATATTTGGTGTTTGAAAGTAGGCAGTTTTCAGCTGTTTGCAGACAGTCGTGGTTCATAACCCCGGGGCTTACCACTGTATGTGCTTTTGATTAAAGGTGCAAATATACCACATCCTCAGGAGTGATGTAGCTATTTTTGACCCACACCTAGGCAAATAAAAGAACTGTGAAAAAAGAAAATGTAAAGCTCAATCGTAATCTCAATGTGCATTTGCAATGTAGGTTTCCACAGATAGGTAAGTTTTCCATTTAAAGTGAAACTTTATTCCAGACGTTTCTAAGTGAAACTACTAAAATAGTTTAAAGCGCATCGCAAGATAACATCAGACCTGAGCGAAATCTGGCTTTTGAATTCTGTGACAGAACAGCAGGATAAGAGGACTCTCATCTTCAACACGCACACAAACCTCGCTCTGCCGCTTCTGAATATTCCTCCTCTCTCCAAGCTGGTGTGCCTCTCTGTTCGCAGCCCCCCTGTGGCCTCATTATCACAGTCTGAGACACAGCAGCCACATCTGACAAAACAGACAACAGCACACGCAACTTAGGTTGGCCTGGTTTTTGTTTTCTTTTTACACAGGCTTGCGTAAATCCAAAAACACAGATCGTAAAACAGACAAATATACACACACAGAACTGAGTTATACCCATCCAAAGACCAGAACACATTCCTGATACAAACTAACTGGAGGAATCACACAAATCCACAAACCTGTAAATAGAGAAACTGAAGTTTTCATCTCCCTTTCCAACTCACATCAACACAAGCCCACACAAATATGCGGTCAATTCGTTCCAAACATTCGGGACTTGCAAATTACACAACATGCAGGCGATTCAAAACAGGAAAGACACGAATTATGTGTGTTACTTGAAATCTTGTTTAGCAATTTCCAGAGTGCAGATCATGAGACAGACAGGTGATTCAACACAACCTGTCAACAATCACTTTTACTTCAGTTTCGACTGTGTATGCCCAAGGTAACTTTTAACTGAAGTCCATATGCTGTCCAGGTGGTCAGTATGATGTTAGATTCTTAATTTCAAAACCGGGTAGGGTAACGGATCATTACAACGGATCATCTGTCTTCGGCTGGATGGAGGAATCCTGGGTCTACTTCCACTGGCTTCATGGTTTGTGATTTTACAGTTTCTTGCAAAAGTACTCGTAATCCTTGAACCTATTGACACTGACATGCATCAGTCATAAGAAGTGCAGCAAGAGGGACAAAACCTCCTGGGGCCAGTGCAGGGAAACTACAATGTTCTCAAAAGCATTAACATATGCTTCCACCTCAGTCTCCAGGAATAGAGGAACTAGTAGTTTCCCTGTGTCAAAAGTTGAATGTATTGGAGCAGTGGAAGGTTTGTCTAACAGGTTAATGACATTATCTCCATCTTGGTCAAAAAGTGGGGAAGAAGGATCAGTGGTAAGTTTGAGTTTCTAACTCCAGCTGAAGCACTCTAGTTTCAGCTTCTAGCTGCTCAAACTCAACCTGGCGTTCTCATTCTTAGGCTTAGACTTCAAGACAAACCAAATGTACCTTGAAGCAACAACGCCAGGTTTGTTGAACTCAATCGAGAAAGACAAACTGTGGAAGAAGGACCAGTGGTTGCCCCCCATCTGCAGATTTCATTGTTCTGTCCTCGACACAAACCTCAGGCTGATCAGTAGGTTCAGAAATTCAACCAGCTTCATCCTTATTAATTTTGAATAAGAATACCTCCATTTCGACTAAGCAACTAAAGACAGTTTATTTCACTCTTTGCTATAGATTTAGACAGAGACACCATAAAGAGTAGCAACTGAACAGAAATCATCTTTTCTACAGTCATCAAACTGTTGTAAGGGAGGATTATTTCCAAACTCTACCACACTTATCTGTGCCACTTTCAAGATAATCCCGGACAAGCCCCCACTTAAATGTCAATTTTGAGCTCTCAGAGATTTATTCAAAAGGGCAGTACTATGTATTATCCAGATATACAGTGTCATTTTATAGTATAATCAAATAACTATATTAATTTCAGCTGTTATGAAAGCACTCAGGATGTTTTCCGAGTGCTTTTATGACCTCCAGAAGAGTAATCACTGAGCACCACTGTCTGTTTTCTAAATTTGTGGGTAAGACTTTTTTTGCAGCTTATTGGAGTTGTAAAGTCTTCGAAATAGCTTTGTAACCCGTTCAAGACTGAAACGTGTCAATTATATTTTTTCTCAACTTAAATGAAAACGATTTCGATGTCTCTGAAGAGCAGTCGGTTGTAGAGCAATTATGTCCCTTAACACTAAAAATAAATACATAAATAAATAAATGACAACATTCACAAACACTAATATCAAACACTCGACCCAATTACTTTCTATGCGTTCTTGCATTAGAAGGACAGATTGTCTGTGGGACAAACAAGTTTCTAACAGTAATCCTCTTACTGTTGCTTCTAGTAAGAGGTAAGAACCAACACTGGTCATCTGTTTCCTAAGTTACACAGCAACCTACTTCATGTTGTCAGACAGGTTCTATTTAAATGACTCCTTGTTCATACGAATACGATCAGATTCATGTGCAGCTAAGAACATTTATTTTGTGCTTTCTAAAAGGTGAACTCGCAGTTAATTCATGTTACAAGAAAGGGGACGGGCGATTAGCATTTCCCCACAGGGTCCGTTTGATTTGGCATCTCGCATTTACACAGATTCTCTTTGCCTCATATTAAAACTGGATGAACCAAAAAATTGAAGTGGGACAACAAAGATATCTTTAAGGAGGGAAAAGCTGTTTTCCACAGTGTTGTAACAAGTTCATGAAGCTAAAATGCTTGAAATGGGTTTTTACTACAACAGGGCGACTCAGCACTTTCAGACGGCAAGAAACAAAGAAATAACAGCTGCCTCAGTACCTCTTATGACATCTTTGAAACCAGCTCACGTATGATTTCACAACCCACGGACAATATGATGTCTTTTTTTATTAAACTTTTACTGAGAGGGTAAAATGTTATCGCCTTCTAATGTCGAGCACCGCAGAAGTGTATTCAGTACAAAGAAAACAGAGGGATAAAATAAATCCTATACTGCTATCGTTGCATATCTCTGGCATGTAGGTTATGACTCCATTATGAGCGGGGCTAACGGGTTTGCCGAGGCCAACCACTAATCTTAGTGCTAATTAAAATCTAGCTTGTGCAGCTCATCAAAACAATTAGTGGAGAACAATAATGAGGGGACTGATGGAACTCAAGAAGGGAGCGGGATAAGCGATGAGTGTGAGTGTGGAAAGAAGAAAGGAGTGAACAAATGAAGACAGAGAGGAGCTAACGTGCTCGAGGGGGAGAGACGAGCGAGGTCCCAACCTGGTAGAAGATGATAGGCAGAGACACAGAGGGAGGACGAGATAGCAAGAGCAGGAAACCACGAAGTGGCAAAAACCCCGACTGCTCCCAATCTGACACATTCGGGAAAGTGAGAGCGGGACATCCTATAGTAGAACAAAAACAATTGCACTCCCGCTTTCTCGGTTCTCTCAGCTGTCTGTCTCCATGTCTAATATTCCTCCCCTTCTTGGCACTTCTTTTTGTTCTGCCCTGCTAAAATGACTCCCTCGCTTCTTGAGGCGACGAGGCTCGTGCGAAGCCAGACCCGAGGAAGGGAAGCCAAAAGGAAACAAGTAACAGATGGTGCAGGTGTTCTTGCAGGGCGATTCTTTTCACCTCACAGGCGACGGACACCTCCTCACTTCTCGTCTCCTGCTTGCACTCACCGCCTCCAGGGAGACTCCAGGAGGCAACCTGCTCGCCATCTTGCTCTTGCTTCTCACGTTCTGTCAAGGACAACATCTTTGAAAAGAAACTTCAATTACCAAGTGTACATTAATACATCATGAGCATCTATGTCAATTTTGAGCTCTCAGAGATTTATTCAAAGGGGCAGTACTATGTATTATCCAGGTATACAGTGTCATTCTATAGCATAATCAAGTAACTATGTTAATTTCAGCTGTTATGAAAATGCTATGTGTATCAAATATGATGCAAGTAAATTTGACTTCATAATTTATCGCCTTGAAATTGGGCCTCTGTCTCTTTAAAAACTCCTCCTTTTTCTGGAGCTCTGCCTTCAGGAAATCATCACAATATGGCTCCTCTATCAATTCTTTAACATTTTTATTAGCGTTTCTTTGAGAAATAGCTCCTATAATGTGCTGAGCAGACGTGGAGTTGAGCTAGGTGTTTGCTAATTGCTGCTGGCTAGTCTGAAGGAGCTGAGTGGGGAAGTTGCAGGGGAGGGCTGCTCTGTGAGGTGGAAACTTGGAAACTGCAACTTTGTCTTCCTCAAAGGCGGGGCTAGGTCCACCCAGGCGTTTTACACAGCTGAATGGTTGCTACGGGAGATTAAAGTATTTCTCAATTATGTACAAAAGAATCAAGGCAACACTCCAGGTATGGTTTTCATGAGTGAACAACATTATAGCATGACGTAAAGCTCAAAAAAGCTGATTTATGTCACACTCCCCCTTTAAACATTGTTGTTCCATAATAAAACAATTCATACAACATACAGACTGGTAAAAATTTGGACTCTTGAGATTTTCTCCAATCCTTACATGCTCAAGTATATAAATACACCGCCAAACACCTCTCTGGAATAATCCTGGATTGATAATTCACTGCTTTTCCATTTAAACGACAGCAGACGGATTATTGATTACAGCCGTCTGTGACTGGCTAAAATCCACCAATGCTTCCGATCCCCTCTAAATATACCTGACCACCAAATATACCCACATATGAATACGGAACTGTGAATAGGAAAAGGTTGGCTACGGTTGGCTTCCTGCTATAAGTCAAATTTTTAAGGGTTGAATGTAAGAATATTACTACTGCTTAATTTTTGCTTGTTTAATCAATGGTCAATTTGTTTTGATTCTTGGTAACACGTCTGATGACATTATAGAACAGCAACTGGTGTCAAATTTCTAACTGAAATGCATTCGTGGGGCTAAGAAGCAGAGCTGAGACTTCAAGAAAATGTACAAAACTCAAAGACTTTCCCAACGACTGTATATCTTGAATTCTCCTTTCAGGTCATTCCAGTAGCTCCTGCCAAAACAGATATTGTTTTATGTTGCCAAAGAGAAACTTCCAGCTGCCAAAGAAAAGTGTAAAAAACCTTGAGAACTTTTAGAATTGCAAATAAATAAATAAAACTCAGAAAATGAGCAGCATGTTTCCTACACTATGACAAGAAAACATTTAGCAACAGGAGCCTCGCTTTTACTGTGCAAGAACATAATTTTATTAAATAAACAGGAGAAAAAAAATGCATGCTTTGTATGCATTTTGTTTCTGTTTTTTTCATGTCGTAGCCTCAGGATAAAATCCACAACAGTTGCATTAATAATGTGGCAAAGAGCTGCTTGTTTGCTGCTATTAATTTACAGAAATTGGTACATGAAGCAGTTTTAACTTAAAAAAAAAAAAAAAAAAAAAAAAAGAGGCTTGTTTCTACCTTTAGGTTGGGGTAATCGGACGACAACAGTGCGGCTCAATTTAATTTCCATACGGCTCACATCGGTGGTTTGAAGTTGTTTTCCATTAGCAGTCTGGCATTTACAGTCAAGCCTCAGTATTTTGTACAAGTGTTGCATATTTTTTTAATAGGATGCTGCTGCAGAAGTAACACTTTACCACTAATAGAAAATATTAGACCGTCGAAGGAGATGTTTGCATAATACGGCGACTTGCATAAGTGTTCCCTGAATTGTTCAAGTTTCGCCATCTCACCACCATAAAGTTGAATTTTGCGTTCTATACCAATGGGAGGTAGAGTGGAAGGAAAATTATGATTCGCAAATAAAATAATAAATATATGTGCCTTTCATATTAACCCCCTTTTACTCAGACGTCTCTAAATAAATTCCGGTACGACCATTTTCCCTCTTAAAGTAGAGAATAGGGTGTCTAAAGTGTGGCGTAGGGGCCATTTATGGCCCTTGCAATGATTTTGACTGGCCCCCCTGTTCACAATTCAAGAAAGGTAAAAATTTGGCCAACAAATTAAAAAAAACAACTGATCCCCAAAAATTTGGAAATTGTCTTTTTTACGTTTTGGATCTTTAAGGATTTACAAATTTCTTAAAAATCATGCTTATTATCCGAGCAGGTAAAACAAAACAAAACAAAAAAATACCTACATTATTTTTGCATTCTTTATCATTTAATAAATTTTGTGACCGACAGATTAGTTTAAAGTTGGAAGCGTTGGCCCCAGGGGAAAAACTTTAAGTGTGAAGAGGGTGGTTTTGTTTAAAATTGAACTTTTGGACCAACAAGTCAAAGCCGCCACTGAACTCACTGCACCTCATTGTAAAACCTGGCAATAGCAGCACGATCTGGTGGGGATGCTTTTCTTTCAGCTCAGGGAAGCTGCTCAGGAGTCGATGGCAAGAAGCTGGATTCTGGAAGAGGAATTTATTTTGTTACATCTGCAAGGCACTGCACCAGAACTTTCTAAAGTTTTGGTATTCACTGAGGGGAAAGTCAGGAAGCAGCAGATTTTGCAGGATGCAGTCTTGTCCTTCCCACGTCAGTGGGCCTCCTGCGCCGTGGCCCCGTCCAAGAGCAGCCGCCGCAGTTCCTGGGGCTCGGTGACAGGCAGAGAGCAGGTGAGGTCCTGGCAGACGTAGGCCGTGGCGGCGCCGTCCAGTTGGGTCATGGAGGACAGCGCTGGCAGACGTTGGCACAGGAAGCTTTCTGGATTCCCATCGGTGTGCATCACAACCTGTCAGGGGCAACAAAACAAAAAGCAGGCGGCAGAGAAAAGTCAGTGGCTTGGTTCTAAACCACTGCTCCTCCGCATATGCTGGGCACCATTTCAATCAAGGGACTTAAAAAAAAGAAATCAAGAAAGGAGGAAGAATTGTCCTGTTGAGACTGTTTAGTCAAAGTACGCCAGCTGGCAATCAGGGAGCTGGTGTCAGACCTCCGATTTTTGGGGTTTGATGCCTCCAGACCCATTAAAGGGGCAGTATTATGTATTTTTCAGGCACGTAGTCCCATTTTATAGCACAACAAAGTAAATATGTAACCATCACTTATAAAAATGTTGTATATGTCAAGCGAGTACAGACTGACACCTCAAAGACATCTGACTTTATTTCATACCTTGAAATTGGGCCTCCGTCTCTTTAAGAAGCTCCTGCTCTTCCTTGAAACTCCGCCTTCAGGAAGCCAACATGGTTCCTCTATTAACCCTTTAACAATGTTTTTACCAGCGTTGCAGCGATTTTACATGTGTACCCAAAGCTCTGCATTCTGAGGCTCAATGACAATAAAAGGCTTTGGACTTTTTTTGTTTTTTATAACTAAAGCCTGAAGTCCTTGCGAAGCAATTCCAAGAAAAGCCTCAAATGCTTGTGGGACGAGTCCTAGTCCAGGCTCAAATGTCTTAGAGATAAGTCAGTCAGGTCTCAAGTCATTAAAAGGCAAGTTCTGGTCCAATAATTAAAGTAATCAATTCACAGAAGAATTTGATGTCTGTGGTTTATATACCAGCTACCTTTCCTTTATGTTCACCTTTTTTATCATATTCGTGGCAGCTCGTTCTCATTGAATAGTTATCTTGAAATCCAAAGGTTGTTGGTTCCACTCCATCCCCTTGCCACATGTAAATGCATTTCTGGGGCAAAGCATTTTACCCCAAGTCGCCTACAGATTTGCAAATCTGTGTGTGATTGCGTGAACATTTGTGGGTGAAAGTGCTTTGAGTGTTCAGTATGGCTAGGGAAGTATAAAAAATAAATTCAGTCCAATTATGATTTATTTCTAAGAAGAAACAAAAAATGGGTAAAATTCCACGACAATGACATAAAGATTGGAGTCCAGACTGTTTTTGCTACTTATGTGTTTCTTGAGTCCAAGTCAAAAAAAAAAAAAAAAGGGGGGAGTGATGCAGTCACTCAAGCCTTAACGTTTCAATCATTTAGTGTCAAGAGAACCCTCCAGGTTGGATCATTATCTAGCATGTCTTTTTCGTGTTGCCATAAAATGCTACACACACACACACACACACACGTCTGCAACCAACCCAAAATAACATTCTCAAACTGCCGTGCTCAGTTGTGGCTGATTGACTGTCATGGTCTTGTGAACACTCACCAGTAAGAAGAGCAGCTTCTGTGAACTAGTCCAATGTTCACCAGTCCACTGACATCCATGCTAGCTTATCAATAAAATGTATTTAAAGACCCAAAACTGTTGGTCGTGGATGGATTATGTCTCATGATGACTAAAGAGTGGATGGAAGAGCTGCCTTAACTTTGTTTCTGCTCATGATGGCATGTTAGTATTTCAGTGTGGTGCTAGACAGGTAGCACAGTGAAGTTAAAGAGGGCTGCCCTGTCTGTGCCCGAGGCTGCTTCCTGTCAAACATGTGTCATTTCACCAGATTCAGAACCGAGTGAGCTGAGCACATAAACAGCAAGCTGGGCCAGAAAGGATAGAAAGGCGAGGATGGAGTGGAAGACAGCATCGTAAAGGTGACCGTCATGTGTGATGGGCAGAACATATTTAACATCGGAATTTACCTCGTGAATAAGGAAAAGCAGAAAATTTTGAGTAACAACACATCAAACAGGACCTGGAGCGCTAAGCACAGTTTGGCTGACCTGCAGGATAACGGAGATCTGCTGCTTAAGATCACTTTAAAAAGATTCAATGAAATTTCTCGCAGTTTTAGATTGGGTCTTCACAGATTTAACTCCATTTGCTGGCGGGTGTGTTCCCCAACACCCTGAAACACGGAGGGTCAAACTTAGATTTTACCCCACAGGTGTACTGTGGGGTAAACAATAACAAGGTGAAATCTGTTTTGTGTTTTGTAGACTTGAGGTAAGAACTCACTCATTTTAGCGCATTTTTACACCTAATATTCAGGCAGATTCACATCAATTGGAGACCAAATGGGAAGGACATGTTGCGACAAAGTCTGATGCGGTTCACTTTCACACTACACTGCGTAAAATGATCCAAACTAATTGAAAAACATGTTCCCCTCCTTGTCTGTGGTGGCGCTGGACCAAGAACCACTAAAGAAAGCAACGCGAAAATCTCAGAACTTCCTACTTCACAGAATGTAAACAAAAATGGAGTAACGTCAGATTTTGGCAGATGTAGGATTTCTCTGGTAAAAACCACGAGCCATTTCTCCCTCTAATGCTAGACCATTTATATTGGTCATATTTACCCAGAATGCCCTGCACTACAGTTCGCTCCCTGCTTTTGGATTTCTCTCTGGTCTGCTTGAATCCACATATGCATTCGGATCACGCCAGCCGAACCGAGACATAGGTTTGTAGGTGGACCAGATTTCGCTTCACTGGTCTGCAATAGAGTTCCCAAACGAACCAGACTTTCCAGATTCCACAGGGAAATCAATTGAAACGGACTAAACAGGACTGGTGTGAATGCAGCCTTACAACCTGCTGTACAGTGTTGAATTTAAAGACAAACTTTCTTTTTACCATGAATGAATGCTACGTGCAAGTTATTTGTGTTAATGCAACGCTTGCTTTGTGCTCCAAAATTTTATTACTTTAATCATGAATAGGGGCTGCACAGTGGCGCAGTTGGCAGCATTGTTGCCTTGCAGCAAGAAGGTCCTGGGTTCGATTCCCAGTCTGGGGTCTTTCTGCATGTTCTCCCTATGCATGCGTGGGTCCAGTTTTTTTGGACTGTGTGTTCCTCCCACAATCCAAAAAACATGACTGTCAGGTTAATTGGTCTCTAAATTCTCCCTTGGTGTGAGTGTGTGTGTGCATGGTTGTTTGTCCTGTCTGTCTCTGTGTTGCCCTGCAACAAACTGGTGACCTGTCCAGGGTGTACCCCGCCTCTCGCCCGGAACGTTAGCTGGAGATAGGCACCAGCACCTCCCGACCCCACTATAGACAAGGGTGTATAGAAAATGGATGATCATGAATATAGAACATCTGCAAAGTGGAAAGGAAAAGAACGTTTTTTGTAGTGTGAATCTAAAGTTAGTAAAGAAACATGTTTTCCTGCCTCATGATTTCCCTGTTAACAGGTCAGTAAATGGCATAAAATAAACTCGACTATACAAAAGATTCTCTACATGAACTCCTTTGATTGAAATGGTAACAGTTGGATTGGTGCTTCACATTGTAAAATAAAGTCTCATCAATTTAGTACAGGGTGACATCAGGGTCCAGTACAGAATGCTCTGTGAAATAAAGCTGTAGCACCTTTAAATAAAAAACCTTTATTTGATACTCTGTTCTTTTAAAATGTCCATGTTAATGGCAGGTTACATCACTTCTGGAACAGGCATTTTACTCCCCTGCACTGCCTTTTCTGTTTGGAGATGAAGGGGGAATGTGCAAAATATGTGTTGCTAATGATTTGACTCACGCTAAATAAACAAATTCTTAATTAAACAGCGACTTTCTGCTTTGTATTCCTTGCAAACATAGACCCCATATAATGAGGAATCTTTCCAGCCACTGTGAAAAATTGTGTTAATGCAAATTTTTCTCATTAACACAAAGTTCTTTTCAGAAAAAAACAAAACAAAAACTGAAATTCATTATCTCCATGCCAACACAAAGGTCTTAATGGAAAACTTTCTTCTAGCCTACCTCTGCTGTTTCTACCACTCTAATTTTTAAAACATTTTGATTTTGCGTCAAAAAGCGTCACTAAATATATTAGTGACAAAGAGGCCTCAATTGTATTAGCTAAATAATTAGGCGGAGTCAATGCAGTGTTTTTGCAACATGTGCTGTGTGCAGAGACATTGTGTGCTACGCAGCCCCATATTCAAGAATAGAAAATAATACCGTTATGTATGACATATGGAAACAAGACAAGGGAAGACACTTATTATTCTGAGCAAATTTTGTATCAACAATAGTTTTGCTACAGTGACATAAAACAATAAAAACAAAAACTTAAAATACTAAGAAAATGATAAAAAGCAAGGAAATGTGTAACATGCAATCAATTATAAGGGCAGTCAAGATTTTCTGCCTGGTCACCTTGTCCTCTTTTCAGGGAACTTCATTTCACTGGCTCTGAAACCTACCCAGTTATGGGGTCTCTGAAGTATTTAGGGATAACAGAGTAAAGGGGAGCTGAATGTAAGCTTAGGTTACACTTTTAAGATTTTTATTAAAAGAAAAAAAAAAAGAAAAAGAAAAACAATGTGGCTATGTATCCATCCATCTATTTTGTGTGAGTAATAGAGAAACGGTCTCAAATTGCACCTGGAAGTTTATTTCACTTTGCACTGGATTTGGTGCTGAACCTTTGAAACGCATCCCATGATGCTCTTTGTCCATTGCTGTTGAATTAATTTGAAGCTCACATTAGATGTAGAGGCCAGTAACTATTGACTAAGAAGCACATTATGATGACCTCTGCCTTCCTTTAAATCTAGGCTAAAATCCCACCTGACTGGAGTTGCTTTTGAGCCACAATACATGGAACATTGACCAACATTTTGATGTGTATTGATTAGAAATGTAATGTTTGTTACTGGTCTCTCAATTGGTGACTGTCTGTTGTTTTTATGACTTCTTGCGATGTGACGATACCTTGTTGCACGAAATGGGCTTTACAAATAAACATAATTGAACTTGATTGATTATGCGTCTCAGTGTGGGCTGACCCCCACACTGAGGGGGTGCTTCTTACTGGCTAGAAGCACCCGTAGACAATCACGCACTGACAAACCAGCAAACCAGTTAAGGCTCGGTAACGATTGTGCTGGGATGTGGTCCTAATCGAGGTTGCCATGGAGACAGGAGAGGATTTCCCCGCCGAGCCGAACCCTTCTCGACGACTTCTCTCTGCTGTCGGGTTTGTGTGGATCCAAACTGGGCCTGGACCGCGCCCCGGACACGTGCCCCTCGACGGAAAGGTCACGCTACAGTCTGTGGCGCGGATGTGTGCGTGTGAGTGATGGAGGCCGAGGGCGACGCAGGCAGACAGGAAGACATGTAAAGTGCGAATGTGATGAACTAAAAGCAAAGCGTGTTGTCTCTCAGCCCGTGTAGCGCAGGCTGTAGCAGACAGCACAGTTGGCTGCACATGAGAGCACAGTCAAACTCCCACAGGGTTAATCCCCCCATACTGGGCACCCCTCGGAAAAAAAAAACAAAACAAAACACACACACACACACACAAGCATCCACACGTGTACACGTGCACAAACTAACAACTCCCACCCGTTAGGCGTCCTGCACTGACAGCTCCCTCCTACTCTCGCTCCTGCCAAAGCCGCTCAGCTCAGAACAGTGTGTACCTGCGCTGACAGTCACTTACAAACACACAACTTTAAGAATCATTTTAAGTTCTGACCTCATTTAGCCTGAACGCAAATACAGGGCCAAGCTTAGCCAAGGAGGCAGACAAACAGAGTGACACACCGAGTGCACGTTTAGCCGCTATCATTACCTGAGACAGAATCATGACAGAGTGTTAGAAACACGGCGGCAGCCAGAACCTGACGACGTTTCCTCCTTCTGATTCAACACTCACAAATGCAAAAAAATTTAACAAAAATAATATTGTTTTGTGTTGACAAGAAGGCTGATTTGGCAGCGAAGCCCCCCCAAGGCAAAAACAGACACATGTAGTTACACCTGGACACAAAATCAAGGGAAACAGGGAGGAAAATGTAGCGCTTTGTTTTCCTTTTAGAAATTGTCCATCGTGTTCATTTCCCCATCTTAAATGATGGGGAAAAAATTTCTCCTGGAAAAAATTATCACTTGGTATTTACTGCAATTTCAGTACTGCCCAAGTGTAAAACTGTAGTTAAAAAAAAAAAAAAAAAAGGTGTTTTCTGACATTAAAAAGAAATATTTTCATATGCTTTTGTCAGACAGTGTGTTTCTTATTTTTAGGATTGCATATATTAGACCAACACAGGAAAACAGAAAAGAGTACATGGATTTCAACATTTTTCAGAAATAAAAATCTGAAATGATTTGAATACAAATCATACATCCGTACTCAACACACTCTAGTATTCAACCACCTGTTGTGTTTTGGTTACTCTGATTTTTGTAAATGGGAATTTGTCTTATTCTTCAAACAAAACGTTATCAGAAAAAAATGTGATCAAAGCTGTTAGAAGTGTAATCAACCACTTTATTTTTGAAAGTAATGTTTCGTATACATGATTTTTTTTTTCTCCTTTAAATACATTTTTTTCCCTTTCAAAGTAAAGTTATTTGCAAAACAAACTTATTTGCGCATGTCAGAAATTTTTGGCTACGATCTTCAAACTTCTGGTTTTGATGCTTCCTGTTTTTGGCTGAACTGGAAGAGTTTTGAGTGCTGAGTACATGAACATCTAGGACGGGGCGTAAAGAGGAACGATACAACATAGGTTTGGGCGTTTATCATATCGTTTGTCATTTTGATTTATCGTTGCCACAATAAATTCCAGTTAAAACTTTTTAAACCCCCCCAAAAAACTGTCCGTATTGTTGAGATTGTTATTTTTACTATTTTCTTCCACTGTTTGTTCAGTTAAAGGTGTATCAATAAATACCAATAGATTTTAAAATTTGATTAAATGCATTTACCGTGTGTATTGTAGTGTTGCAAATCACACTTTATGTGACTCGTGTCCTAAAGGAGCAGACAACAAATGGGAATGTTTCTGTGTTTGTGGGACTGTAACTGCCGTGACACGCAATCAAAGCCATACAGTGACCTAAAAAAAAAAAAAAAAAAAAAAGTAATAAATGGTTATGGTCACCTTTATTATTATCACAATACAACCAAAAAATGAAAACAAACTGTAATACAAAAGAGCATTCTTGTTTACTTGATGCCCAATTCACATATGATAGAAACTGGAGCTTCTTTTTAACTTGACATCAGTTGCTTTTTCTTACTGGGCCTCATTCTGAGCTGCTGACAGCCTCAACACAACCCTCTTTTCTAAATCAGTGCTGCGTGGACCAAGGGCTGAAGATGCCTTGGTGTCTGGGTAGAATTAATAGCCTTTCTCTGCCGCAAGGACCCCGACACCTACAGCACACTTCATCAGCTCATGCTGAGTTTAAGATGAAAGGAACCTCTCGTTTGTTGATGTCAAACAGATCATGCCAACGTACAGCACTTCGTCGATCAAGTCTGACATACGAGGTCGCACGGACAGGAAACACACGCGTAATAGTACCATTTTAATCCCAGCGGGGGGCCGCGTTGATCCACTCCCCTAAAGGGGAGTGGATCAACGCGATAAGGTTGACGTCATGTATACACACAGGAGAAGAAGACAGGAGGGGCGATTCAACGAAATAAACTCATTTTATTATTTGTGTCATTTGCATCATATTCCCGTAAAATTTATTTTTTTTTGTCATGGATAAACATCCCAAATTCACCAACGTGTTTCTTTTTATTATTTCAACTGACGTGTTCATCCTTTTGAGATCCACAGTAAAGACCGATAAATTGGTCCATAACAACACAGGCTGCATGCAACCTGTATTACTGAACACAATCAATCTACAAAACCACTAAAAAGACAACTACCTCTGTGTTTATTTTTATAGTAAGAAGAATATCAAACTGGGGAATATGCATTCTTATTATTAGGGTCAATAAAACTTTCCACGACACTTTATCAAAGTGCACAAGCCATTTTCCACTTTGACATTACATTGATATAATGGTTCTTTTATTCCAACTGTTCATAAGCAGAAAAAGCAACATCTGGGCTCCATCTGACATGTTTCATTAGACCTCATGTCACACAGTGAGCCAGAATCGGGATTAACAAAAATTTAGTTTTCTTCCATCTTGTCATGTTTCCTGCCATGTGTTCATGTACTACACCGATGTATTCTGGTTTTTATGAAACAAAAACTGGCCAAGGTTTATAATAGTGAATAAATATATTCCATAAATGTTATGAATAAGGCAAATAATGAAATTTATCAAACGTTTTCTAGGAGTGAGTATTTTTGGTCCAAAATCTTAGATTTTTTATTTGTTTTGTTGCTAAGTCTTTACTAGCACTTTTCTACATTATGCTATCTAAAACAGATTGTCCCCAAATTGTTGCATGAAGCTGTCCCGACGGAGCCTTATTCATAGCAGCGATATTGTGCAGAACTGTGGTAAAGTCTGATTCCTTTCTGATTCAACCTCAGACAAAGACTCGAGCTTCGTCGAGGTGCTGGTCTCGTCTTCTATGTGGATCGAATGCACTCCAAAAAAAAAAAATAACTCCATCTTCTGCTGACCAGCATTGTAATTCGTTCTCTGGGCAGACGGGACTTCTTTACTGCTGTTCCTGTCAGAGATCTGTCCCAAAACAGTCCTACGCTCACCTGCTACCAATTAATCAAGCACTTCACTGGCGGCAACAACAGACGATCCGGGCGGCTGGTGGACACTTTTGGAGTACATGAAGTTCTTAAAGGTCAATAAAATTGTTCTCTTGGCTATAAAGGCATTTCTTTGATTCCTGGTGGACCTTTTAAGCCAATAACTCTCTGTGGCAAATTAATGTGCACCTGATCACTTTGCAAAACAATCCAGCAACACTAATGTACATTGTAACTGGAGACACCAAAGTTCCCAAAGGTCGTAGAACCCAACACTCGTGTCACTGCTTTGATTATTGAAGTTTCATCAAATCTCTATGACATTAAATCTGGATTTCTACTTCTAATTTTTGAGGTGTTTTAAGTAAAGTTGGGCTTTATTCACACAATTTTTAAGAAATAATAGAAGGAAAGAATAGCAAACAAACTGGAAGCGTTACATTGGCCATAGTGGATGGTACCAGTGGGTACCATCCACTTTTTTCTTTGTTTTTCTGATAGTTGAACTGCGACTGATCGAGCGGCTTGTGTCGTATCGGTTCATCAGAGAAATGTGGAAGCTGAGCTTTCTAGCACCATGTTAATGAACGAAATACTTTGAACTGCTTTCCTTCCTCCGACTGCCAACGCAGATCCTGGTTGAGCTTTGAGTGCTTCCAAATATGTGCGGTACAAACAAACAGTTTAGCTGTAGTAGTTTTCCACTGTTCCTTTTTTAAGTTTATGTGATAGATTTTACAGGCTTTTATGAGCAAAGCAATGTTTTTCAGTATTTAAACAGTGCTGTAAACTGTGGGAAAGCACTTGCAAACTTTGAACCTTCCCCCGTTTTCTCACGTTACAGAAACAAACATTGATCTATTTTATGTAATAGATCATCACAAACTAGCACAACATTTTGAGGGAAAATTCTCACCATTTTTGCCAAATAAAGACCTGAAAAATGAGGTGTGCGGTTGTATTCCTCGCTGCCGAGTTGCTGCAGGTCTTTTGGGGGGTATGCTCTTCCTGCTTAGCACATCTAAAGGCTGACATTTTTGAACATCCTTCTTTACAAAATACAGGGTTTCCCCCAGTGTATTATAGGCCTGGCGGCCTGCCATGCTTTACTATCCCTGCCGCCAAGCTAAGCCTTTCTTGTTTATGTTTTTTAGGAAAATAATAATAAAAATTATAATTAAAAAAAAAAAAAAAAAGCCAATTTTTTTAAGTCAGACTCCAAGCGTCTCTGTTGCTCTGAGCGTTTCACTGGCGGAGCAGATTTATTCCTAAAAGATAAGTTTATAGAAGATCGGTTTATAGTTTATTTAAAGCCGGACCAATCACACCGCTGGTGCCTCTGCACGTTGCCTCACGCGCTGCAGCAGCTGGATGTCTTAAGTTTAGCTCAGCGTGGATCGCGCACGCCTCCTTTCACTCAAACTGGACACAGG
>CAEGAE010050880.1:0-36046 GCA_903067095.1 Girardinus metallicus
AGATAGATAGATAGATAGATAGATAGATAGATAGATAGATAGATAGATAGATAGATAGATAGATAGATAGATAGATACTGGTATTAAGTACTTGATAACAAAAGCTTTCTTTTAAGATGAGACTTTTATAAAGCTATTATAAAGTTTATTTATAAATAATAAACTTCATTATTTATATGACAAAAACTTTTAACAAAAACTTATGTCTGGGACATTGGCTATTATTTTTTATTTTAACATGTGAATATTCCTTGACATGACCTTTGACATGTTGCTGTTTAAATCACAGCACCCCCTCAGCATGATGCTGCCACCATTGTTGGGAAAAGTGTTGCTTTTCTCTTTTTTTTTCACCCATTTTTTAATTCTATTCTATAATATATTTTTCTCCCTCCTGACATTTGCACTATTTTCTCTCGGTCCATCACATTCCATCGTGATAAAATTGTTTGTGTTCGTGTGATAAAATTTGGGAAGGTTTAAGGGGCATCAATACTTTTTGTGGGCAGCGGGCGCTGTGAGGAAGAAAAGGGACCAATTTAATATTTTAAAAATGTGACATCACTGCTTTCAGCAGTCCCCCTTGAGTAGCACTTTGGCATGCAGAGGATGCTTTAAAAGCAACCCTCAGGCACAATGGGACAATCGCTGTTCACGGGGAGAGTTTAGTGAAAAGTCTATTGCACAGGTAAGCAGCACAGTTACGTTTTGCACCTTCAGCACTTCATAAAGTCACAGCAGTCTGATTATCATTTATTCATTTTAAAAGGTTGCACTATTATTTTCATGCACTTGTATTCCCATGAAGAATTAATAATACATTGCATAATTCTTTCGTTTATAGACCTTCATTATTTAACTCTTTCCCACAGGACATTTTCTCGGCGTGTGTATTTTCTTTCTCCCAACTTGTTGGTTTCAAGAGTTCCGCATTAATCCTGTTCTTTACCCACTCAGAAAAAGGCCATGACTCAATCAGTCTCCCGTCCCCAGGAACAGCAGCCTTTTTAAAAAATGACTCTATACCCCGAGCTGACAGCCCAAAGATGGGAAGAGAGGAATTAATCTCACGGAAAGACCCAGAATAAGAAAATAATAAATGGGGAGGGGAGCCAAACAGAAAGCCGGGAAGGGATCGGAAGCTGGCCGAGGTTTTTGGTGAATGCAGCTCACAAATTTTACACAAATCGCGAAGCACAGGAATCCACACGCACCCATAATTTGTGTGTGAGAACGAGAGGTGGGAGGGAGCGGGAGAAGGGATCAATCCATATTACGATCTAATCTGTTTCGCCCTGGGTCGCTGCAAATGCAGAGGTTTGGTGGTGGTGAGGGTGGGATGTTGGAGGTTATGAAGTGTTGTCAACATGCTGTTATTCCAACTGGAGCTGGCACGGGAAAATGGGGCCACTGCATTTGCCTGTTCATATTCTATAACGGGCCAGGTCAGCGCACACACTTTGGTTGGAGGTGTCTGCACCTGCACGGTTATCCGCTGGGACAGTCTTGATGGGCTGCTAAAACAGGTTGTTATTTTGGGTCAACAAATATCTTCGAGATCAAAAGTGAGGTAAAGAGCTGAGACGCTGCGAAGCAGTGGAGTGAGGTAACAATATGTGCTGATTTATGGCAGCGGTGTACACTTTTGCTCTTATGGGGAGCGCTGGCATTGGCATGCAAACCACATCGGAATTAGGACGGAGAACGGAGTCAAGCAGGAGCAAGGAAAATGAATGGGGAGAAAGATTGTGAAGTACAGTGCTAGAATATAAAAGCGCTGGAGGACTTCATTTTACGGTGCTTAACTTTCTGGAAGCAAAACGAGAAATTTATCACTTCCCACATTTATTGGTGCTCCTTCAAGAAGTGAAAAAGTCATTGTTTGAAGTGAAATTGCTCAGAAAATTTCAGAAGATTTGTTTTGTTGGGGGAAACTGATATCAAACATATTGGAATCACCCACAAATTCAGTAAAACAAATGTAACTCAAACGTATTCTTCACAGTATCTAGATTGGAAGAGTTAGGTAGAAATTTCCAACTTTTTGTTTTCCTAACATATAAACGTGTCTTGACACACAAGCCTCTTTCTCTCAGCCACTATTCAATATGGGAAGGACATTGGGAAATGCAGTTCAAGTGAGGCAGATGTGGATCTCCCTGCACACATGTGCCCTTGTCTATAAGCAAAAATATTAGAAGTGAAACTATGAGAAACCAGACTAGGAGAAAATCCAGATTTATCTTGTTATTACACATATTCAAGAAAATAAAATAATCCCTAAAGCTTATTGTTTAAGAACTAGAACAATAGTTACATTTGAGAATATCCAAACTCTCCATAACATGGATTAGATGCTATCTAAATAGGAAGCAGGCGTTTAGGAGTTATGCCAAAAAAGGATTTTTCTGTCCGAACATCACAAATATAAATGTGAAAAGTTGTCCAAACTACTCCGGAATTTTAACTTGGACTGGAACTGAGTTTTTTAAGTGTACAATAATAGAGATTTGTCTATTTAAATGCTAATGCTTCTAAAGTTTATTCTCTGTTTTTGACAAGAGATATTGCCAAACAAGGTTTGGCAATATTATATATGTGCATAGATTAATGAACTCTATACAATACAATGCTATTTTTAATAGAAAACACGGCCTAAAACAAACAAACAAAAAAAGAACTGAAAATGGGTCGCCCTTGAGTCTTTCAGGTAGATAACTACTAAAACTATTTGGCCAAATCAAGAAAGAAGTGATTCACCAGTCTCACAATCAACCTGGTTTCATGGAAAACTACTTCAACTGAATGACTATAATCAAATGAAAAGTTGAATTTTAGATTTTTCACTGAAAAGTTAATACTGTAGATATGAAGCTTGTAGTAAAATCATAACTCTAAATGAAACTGGTAATAATTTTTTCATTGTTCCAGTTCATTCTCATCAGCTAGCCTGTGAGAGAGCCACACAGACAAAACAACGATTTCCGCGTCAACATGACCGACGCTGGCCACACAATACATCTGAAATTGAAACAGTTCAGCCACGACGGCGAGTCATTCAGTTTGTGAAAGGAAATATTTGATAAGGCTCCATCTTTGCAAAAACTCCCGTCTATTTATATGTATCTGTTTGTGGAAATGAGCAATGGCTCTGTTTGAGGTGGAAAAGCCGAGCTGTCATTAGTCTGTCTCAGAATACACCCACTGGCTCTAATGATGCAAAAAAAATAAAAAAATAAAAACGCCCGACTGTGCCTGAGCATGAGTCTTTTGATGGCTAAGAAGAAAAAAAAAAAAACGGAAATAAGATTTGATGAAAGATGGATGGTAGCGACATGCACATCTTAAGGTGGAGAGACTGTGTTCCACTTGTCAGGTGCCAGTGTGCTGGTTTGCCCTTTGTGTTTTTTTTTATATTTTTATTTTAATTTTAACTGTGAATCTGCCTGTCTTGTCATCCACTCTTTGATGTCCCTCTTCTTCTGTAGCCTTTGAGGGGGTTTGGACATGATTAGGCATGTTTAATGATTTCCACGTAGAGAAATGATCAGTGAAGATGAGTCAGCCTGAAACTGTAGTTAACTGTAATTTACTTATTTGCCAATAAAAAAAGCCTTACCCAGAATTCTCTAAATTATATTCCTTAAGCACATTTAAAAAAAAAAAAAAAGACAAACCCTCTCCTCCCCTGTCTCTCCTGCTGCTTCATCACTGCAAGCTCTTTGGTTGTGGTTCATGTGAGTGATATGAGGCTAATATGTGGGGAGCTAATGCATGCCTGTCACCGGTAAAAGGAGAGCGTGAGCATTCCAAAGTGCACCGCATGCTGAATCTGAACGAGGGTTGGGGAAGACATTAAATATTCCTTTTGATTACATTTCCAGCTGCATACTCTCACACAGGGATTTTGCTTTTAACAGAATGTGCTGTACACAAGCACTTTGCAGTTTAACAAATATTTCTCCCCTGGCAACGTCTCAGCCCACTGGTGGTTTAGTACTTAATCCTTCCCAACAAATCCAACTACGAGATCCACCCAGGGCTGGGTGGGGAACTGCCATCGCTACAAAGGGAATTATTGACAGTATTAAGCTATCTGTTTACAGTAGAAAAGGCATTTTGTATCATCATCTAATGTATGCTTTCTGTAACCCTGCAAGAGCTTTTGTAGGCTCAAACTTAGTTGGTACTGTAATGATGATAGTGACCTTGCATCTGGAGAGCCGCTTTGGCAGGTTTTACTAATGTAGCCGGGAATACTTAAGGGAATACTAATGTTAGCTGAAGCAACATCTCAGTCCTGCTTACAGCAGTTTTTACCCCATGTCTCCTTTAAAAAAAAAAAAAAAAGACTGTCTTCTCATCTTTGGCTGTGTTCTGAAAACTCATTAAGACCAGACATCAAAGAGCGGGGCAGCAGGCCTGTGAACTGGACACCGTAGGCTATTTCGATCTATCTACCACCAGTGCAGCTATTTTGGCCCTCAAAGTGATCGCCGTCCAAATCGTACCACAGCTTTCCTCTGTAATCATGCCATTTTGGTGGCAACCATCTGCAGCCCTGCAAAAAAGGCTGTTCTGGAAGTGTGTGGCTGCAGAATTAAAAAGCATATTAACTGATTTGAATAACAAACTGTTTCCGTTTTCGCCTGTATTAAATGTAAGCGATGTGTTGCTGGAAAATGTATTATGTGTTGTGTCGTATGCAACAGAGCAGACGGTAGTTCTAGCACAAAATAATTCATACCACCTCTACGTGTCCCGTTAGAACCACAACCGTTTATTTTACCTTGTTGAGATTTAATGTGATTGACCAAACACTACACAGCATATAACTACACAGTAGACAGAAAATGATAAATGGTTTTAAGTGTGGCATGCTTTACTGTTCAGAATAATGGATTCCAGCTTTAATGTTTCCAATGCAAAGATGCAAAAACATTTTTTTATTTATTTATGCAATAGAGGTAGCTAAAGTCAAACTCCAGATGACTACTCTTCCCACTGAGCCAGTCATCCAACGTGTAACTAATATAGTATTTTATATTGTCAGTAGGATACGCAGAAGTTTATGGAAGTAATGTGATAAGATATAGAAATTTTTAGAGGGGTTATCATGTAAAATCTTTTTTTTTTTTTTTTTTACTTTATATCATGTTATAATGTTGTTCCCTCATTAAAAACATACATGGAGTGTTCATTTGATCATCTTATGCATGTTTTATAACACCACACTTTAAAAATCCTATACTGTCCCTTTTCCATATTTAACCTGCTATAGTAATAATAAATATGATGCCCGGACAGAGCTGTAAGGCTTCAGGTGATTATCTTTGGAGCTGATAGTCTGCTGAGCTTATCATGCAAACTAGTTTTCAGGTAATAATGATCTTAAACAGCATAAAGGAGGAGCATTGTTGTGATGGTGTGCTGAAGGAGCTTCTTTAAAAAAAAAAACTATTTCAAGGGGTAAATTTGCAAAGTCAAATTTATTTGAAGTCATATTGTATAAGCACAATGTTTTTATAGCAACTGAAGGTAACATAGTTTCTTAATTGTGCCATAAAATGACTCTACATGCTTGGATAATACATAATGCCCGCCATTAAGAGCTAATTCCATGAACATGAAATTATATTTAAACCTTTGCCACAAAAACGATAAAGCAGAAACTTTCAAAATAATGAAAATTTGCAAGATTAATAATTAATTTAGTGACAGTCAGCAATGGAAGAAAAAAATATGAGCATATTTCTTTTAAATTTACCTTACTCAACATCTCTTCTTTTTTTTTTAATTTCAGCTGTAACAGTTTTAAAAATTAAATTTTTCTGCCTTGTTTCCAAATGACTGACCTGATCAGCTGTGCATCACGGGTTCAGGGCAAACAGCTAGCTTCCTGTCCATGTCTTTTCACCTTTGGACAAACATGGTATACATGGGCTTGAACACATATTTGTTCACTTACATCAGTAAATGACCTTAGACAGCCCACAGAGAGCAGGTGATGAGCAGGACTAGCAGGCCATCTGTCTGACATTGCACATCCAAACCAAACACATTAAAGGCATGTGAGCTGTATAAGCAGGCCTGAACTGTAGGTGTTTGTTTTTTTTTATGCAACTCTCCTCTCCCTCTGTGCACAGAAAGGGGAGCACAGGGACATGCAGGATTTATATTTAGGTTTTTTTCTTTTCCTTTCCTTGCACACTCTTGTGTCCCAATCATACAGACGAACTGTAAGCGTAAAAAAAAAAACAACAAAAAAGTGACTCTTAGAGGAGCTAGCAAATGATGGATGAGCCATGTGAGTTGGTTTATGACAGACAGCCTCACGTTACAGTAACCTCTTTGTATGTTTTATAGATTTTACATGACAGGCCTGCACTCCACATGCACACCCAGCCTTTTCACTTGTACTTGTCCCCTCGCCCGTGTCGCAAACGCTCGCTCAAACCAGAACAGAGCAGGCGTTTGAGCTCTCGCAAGCTGTCCAAACCTTTCATCCTTTGAAGGCCGGTCTCAGTCTTCTCTGCCTTCGCGTTGTACCTGGCTTCTTTTCAAAGCAGCACACACTACTGATGCACCATCTACTGATGCAATGAGATACTTCAGAGGGAATGGAACTGCGTGGGAGAGAGACTAGTGGCCAAAACCAAGTTAATACGTGTATGTATTGTGTGTTTGATGGACTACATCTGCCATTTAGGTACCATGCTGGTAGACAGAGCACTGCAGGATTAAACTGGGACATCTCCAGAAAACTTTCTAAGGAATAGATGAAGGCCTCTGGTAGAATCTCGATGTTTTTGAAGTCTTACGATGCTGTTGTCTGTAGATTTATAGAGGTGGCAGAGCACCACCAATAATCGTCTCGTGTGAGAAAAGTATTAAAAAATGAGCTGCTAAATCAATTTATGTCAGAGTGACAGAAAAAATTTAACAAAAAAAAAAAGACATCATCTTCTCATTTGTGACAGATCTGCCATCATGGTGCAGTTGCGTCACAGTAAGAAGATCCTGGTTTGAATCCCATTCTGAGCTCTTTCCGTATCGACTATGCAAGTTTTTACCAGGCAGTCATGTGTTCATGTGTGTCTCTGTGTTGCACCGTAATGGATTGGGAACCCAGCTTGTACCCTCCATCTTGTCCAATGACCGCCTATTAACCTCCCCAACAACCCTGACAAAGATAAAGTAGGTACAGCAAATGGATGGGTGGATTTGGCCATAATGAATGACTGAAAATGTTCAATCTTTTTGCCCATTATTTGCCCATCACTGCCTCCAACCTCCATTTCCTGTGCAAATAATTGTCAACTCTCATCTAAATAATTGCCCAAATAAGTATGAAGATGGTCTAAAGGCTGGTAAAACAATGCTTCTATCAACCTCTGTGATGTTTTTTGAGATTGAACTTGTTTTAGGATCCACTCCCTTAGTACAAAATGAAGACCCCCAGAGAGTTATCAACTACAGATCTGATATTAACTGCTTGTAAAAATTTTTTACAAACCCTCACCTAAACTATCCCTTTCATATGATCCAGGTTAAACCTGCCATAGTAATAAATATGATGCCTGCACAGAGCTTTAAGGCTCCAGGTCACTATCTTTGCAGTGTGGAAAACAAACTAGGTTACTGTCTTCATCAAACCATTCATTGCAGCACTCTGGAGCTGTAACATCCCAAACAAGCAATTAGATGTCATTGGAAACCAACAGATGTAGCTTTTTTTTTTTTTTTTTTTTGGCTAAATCATCCCTTGGAACATTGTCAACAGAGCTCTGCCGTAGCTGCTGTTTTACCTCTTTTGTCTTTTGCTGTAGTTGCCTGTTTTTTTTTCCTTCCTGTTGCCTCAATATTTTTGTTTTTAGATAGAATGTGGAAGAGATAATGAGAAGGGTGTAGTTTCTTTTTGTCCTTGCGTCCATGTCCTCCTTACGTAATCCAGCACACATTCATAATTCAGAGTATTACAACACAGCATGTTTGTGTGGAGATTGTGTCTGTGCGGAAGAACAGACACAATTCTTTTTAAATTCTTTGTAATTCTTTTTAAATTCTATAAAAGGATTTTTAAATCCTTTTATAGGATCTTTTTAAAGATCCTATAAAAGGTGTTTTTTGACTGCTCTGTGGCAGCAGAAGAGTTTGTCCACAGAAAACACACAAAGTCATATCTCTGGTGTACTTCCTCTTATGGAAGTTATGTGGTTTTTTTTTTTTTTGTTTTTTTCACTTTTTAATAACCTGCCTGTTAGAAAGACGCTACAAAAGCTCCTTAGCAATTATTACTGAAATTCTGTGGAGAGGTGACGCTTGTGTGAAAAGAGTGTTTTTGCTGAATGACCCTAAAAAACAGCAGTGTCACTAAGACCTCGAATAGAGAGTCAAGTATGCATATTTATGTATCATTTATTAGTTAACGTTTAAATCACTCGTCCGAATTTTGAATGTGGAAGCATGGCTGGATTCCTTGGATGAAGCCAAGTTGAACTTAACTTGGCTCCATCCAAGTTAAGTTCTGAGAGGAATAATATTGTTAGCTTGTGGCATTTATATTGGTCACCACTACAACAAAGAGAAAGTCCGACTGGTTTCCAGTTTGGAATAAAACAATGCTCAAATTTGACCTTTGACATTTGAGATGAATCAAAAAGACTATTCTAAAATACTTAGATGGTAGATGAATCTATTTTTACGTGAAAAAATTACTTTTACTGTTCGCAGTGTTTTTGATGATTTACATTAAGAGGTTACAGTATTTTGCAGAATGGACTTTACTGGGGGGGTGGCTCAACAAGAATGGGTGTGCAGATGGGCAGCCTCACTCTGGACTCCATTGCTCCTAAGAAATATAAAACTGAAAAGCAACTGGCCATGCTTACACACCTAAGAACAACTTAGAGAGACTAATTAACCTAACAGTCATGTTTTTGGAGTGTGGAAGAAAGCTGATGTACCTGGAGAGAACCTTGGCATGCATACAAACTCCATGCAGAAGACCTTCTACCAACTGCACAGCCTGTGTTTTGGAAATATCAAAAGAAATTGTAATTTTTTTTTTGGTGATTAAAAAAGGAGAGAGTGACTTTGACCACAAAGATTTTCAGGTTCAATCCTTAGCTTGTCGTGGAATCTAATTGTTCTTCCTCTCTTCGAACTGGTTCCTACTAATTAGTCTGCCATTTTCTCACAAACCACAGAGATACAACCAGGTGGATTAGAAACTAGATATTTCCCCCAGGAATGAACAGGATTGCATGTTTTATCTGTCAATCTGTGTTAGCTCTGTGGTCCATTGGCAACATTTCCAGGGCTTTCACTGCCTTCTGTGTAGTAGAGCAAAATTCATCCTTTCCTCTTTTATTACCCCACCAAGTCCCCAAAAAGAAAGATTTGAAAGTCACACTTCCCATAAGATGTGTCTGAGTAATTTAACTCAATTTTAAGAATTTAAGAGCGTACATACTATAAATAATACATGCCTGTACACACTGGTGTACTTCTATATTGAGAAATTCATCTTCTTTTTCATGTGAGCCAGTCTTTATAACATTTTTAGATTTTTTAAACATTAATTTCTTGTGATCTTCAGAATGAGTTCTGAGAGAACCTAACATTTTCTTTAGAAGAAAACTTATTTAGGTGGAGAAAAAATTTTGAAGTGCTCAAGTAGTTATTTACCAGATTATTCAAATAGTAAGATGGCTTTAGTTTTACTTTCAGTTTCTATCATTCCTCCTCCCGATTGAATAAAGCACTATTAAAGTCTGGGGTGAGATCAAACACAAGCTTATTAGGGTTAATTTATAAAAGAGGTGCAAGATCATCAAGCATCATGTTAACAGCATGAAAATGACATGTTGATAAAAAATAGCATGATAAGTGTAGTAAAAAAAATATTCAGGATCAGGTTTTTATTACTGTAGTTGTAACCACTGGAGTGATTGTAAAGCTCATCAAAGTAGTTTCATATAAAGTTGTTCAACCTAAAGTGGTGCGGTCTGGTTTGTTCTCGTCATCGATTCAATATTGCTAAAATATACTTTCACTATACACTGATTTAACTGCTAGGAAATTATTTAGTTGCTAGGAAGCAAAAATGCTTCAATGATCAGTTTATAATTCTTGAAACACATAATCATCAGTAAATAGCAAAAGTCCAAAATTCACTCAGTTAGAAAACAATTTTTAACTAAAGTGTCTATTTCTCAGTTTGGCCTCAGTCTACCATCTTTACTTGATTACTCACCAGTGATCCTGGTAAGTGACCCTTTGCATAACACTTTTACAGCTGAAGCAGGTTGCAGAACTTCTCTCCCCACCCTGCAGATACCCTTCTCTCCAAGGAGCCGGCACGAGCTGAAACGTGACACCCACAGACCGGACTCTGTCACTCCGCGCCTTCATAATAACTGCTCCTGTGAAAGACCAGGGCGGCTCAATGTGAATATACGGTGACACATCACTGTCAAACACTATGTTTACTGATAACACCTGCCAGACAGTACAAATGACCGGTGTTACACTCTGAAATGACTGGTAGAATTGTGCAAGCAGAGGTCTGTTTTAAACACAAAAACAGGTCAGTCCAAGAATTAAAATGCTACAAAAATACAAAATGTTAAACATAACTAAACGTATATAAACCCAAGAGCGGTGAGTGAAATAAGAAAATGTTAAGTGATGCCCTTAAACAGCCATTAAATGCCTCTGACCCGCTGAGCAATACAAAGAAAAGGATGAATGGTGACATTTAGCCCTCTAAAGTAAAGTGGAGGACAGAAAGCAAAGACTCTCTGCTAACCTGATCATCTAAAAACCTGTAATTGTTTGCTGCATCGCCACATCACAGGGCCACTCCACTCTCTCCTAAGCTTTGTGTGCTTTGGCAACCAAAGGGCCTCAGGCTCACCTTTCAGGCTGACGGTGTCCTTCCATGGAGTCCAGCAGCTAATGGAGGCGCAGGATGGCAAGTGGTCAAGTCTCACTGTAACCCCCCGCGGCTCTTCTCATTTCATGCTCTTTGCCCTCGTTACCCTTGCCTCGGAGTTAAATGTCAGTGGAAGGATGGACGCCTCTTCTCCGAGAAAGGTCGACCCTGCCATTTAAAGGAGCCTTGAGGAGAACAAGGATGTGGTTTTGAGAGGGAGAGCAGCAGGACACAGGGAGAGGATGTGGCCATGTTGAAAGAGAAGCAGCTTTCCAAAACCCGCAGCCCTCCACCCCGTAGAGCTCTAAAGAGCACCACAACAAAACCCTGTGTCAGCACATAAATAATTCCTCAATGTATGCAAGCTAATGTCTACTCCTCTATGTTTACTTTCACGCCAAAATTTACCGTAGATCTCTTTTACGTGTCCTGACAAAGTAAACTGTTTGCAGTCTACTGTCTTCTACCAAGTTGGAAAATCAGTGGGATTTGCTAATTGATCCATTCAGTGACCGGCCTAACAGCTACTAACAGAACAAGATGGCCGGGCTAGCTGCAATTTTCTATAGATGTGAGTTACACTGGATGCCTCACGTCTTTCAAACACTGTAGCAAGATGTACACTGAAGGGGGTCGTATAGTACAGTATGTGTGAATTATCTAAAGAAAGACAACTCACTCTGTGTGTATCTGTGCTAAATCCAACTTTGTTTTTGGAGATTTCAGTTTTAAGTTAAATATGAACATATCATTTAACTTCAGTCATGCAGTACCTGCCTTCGAAGCGTTCTCATCTTTTCTGTTTGTTTGTTTGTTTCTATGCTGCACCAGAGAATCAAGGAATTGCAAATGTCTACAGTTAGGAAAAGTCTCTCAAGACGGTGATTCAAATGTGAGACAAAATTATTGGATTACTGAAGAATCATCTCACTTCCCCAACTAGAATTTTTATTTTTGAAATACTCATGCAAATGAAAAGATACTCATTGCAAATGAAAATATATTTTTTTTATGACAGAAGATTGTAAATAAAAAAAAAATCTAAGATGTCCAATTCCTCATGCCCTACTGTTCTAAAAAAGTTAGTAAAAGTTGATTATATAAGCAAGGTGGACCTATGAAGTTTGGAGGTCAGTGTTACTGAGATCTCTCTGACTTTCTGACAGAATTCTGACTTTTATTGATCTTTTGAATATTTTTAGTAAATTTCAAATTTTTTCACAAAACTCACAATTACGCTGCATCCTTCAAATAATGCAGTTCCTGTAACCACAACTTTTTCCTTTAAATTTGTTTCTTATAAACTGAAAAACTCCATACTTTTTTTGTTCAAAAAGTATGTAAAGATCGTGATGCAGTACATAAGTAATTATTCTTGAGCTTTACTTTGTCAAGACTATTTCTCTATTTTGGTTATGTTTGTAGAAAGAATGATAATTAAGGAAACAGCATTGTGTGTCATTCACTGCTGTCTAAAAAGTGTTAGGCTGATGTACAATCAATAAAAGATATGCTAATTTAAAAAGGTTTTAATTCTTTATTAACCCTTGAACGAGTTATAAAGATAACTCATTATTTCTAACTTTATTAGGAAAAATTGTTCCAGTGTTCTCTTTAAAAAAATTAACTTAAAAAAGTGACAGATTAGATCAGATTAATTAATGTTTACTCTTCAACTGTTTTTAAATGTTATCTGTCAGTTACTTATGTCCACATGAAGAGTGTGTGGCCCTGTTCGTTTTTACACTACAGCTGTTGTTGACCTCCCCCATCTGATTTTCCCTGTCTGTGTCAACCAGGGTCCCAGTGTGTTTGTTGCAGTGACAGAATCCTCAATTCCCATGGAGTATTGACCAGGTAGTGACCTGCACACTATGTGCTTGCCAACCATTGCCTTTCATGTTCAGTTTCTTCAACTCATGTCAACACTGACACTAATACCTCTAGCTTTCCACCTTACCTTGATTCTGTCATGGAAAAAAAAAGTTAATTAAAAAAACCCTCTTCTGACAAAAGGAATAAAGCCAGAAGACCCCAACTGTTGTGCAGGTAACCCCCCCAATTTATTTAAATGTATTCAGGCATTTAAGCCTCAGCGATTCCACCCCTCTGTCTCCAAGTCCCGGGTTTGCGACAGATGGAGGGGCCTGACCACTGGCCAAGGTTAACAGAGCCTTAAACTGGGTTTGAGCTCTGCATCGCACGCCCACCACCGCAGAGATCAAACGTCGTTCTTGTCCCAGCTCACAGTGACAACTCTCAGCTAACCAAACTGCTTTGCTTCTCCTTTCTTTCCTCAGTCTGCAGGGAACCGCATTCAGCCCCACAGCAGACTCTAGTCCCAGTGGGACATTTCCCAGTGTGTAGGAGTATAAACCTTCCAAAACTCAGTGTGAGACTAAATGATGTCTGTGTCTTTGTGGATAAGTCTTAATTTAGGAATAGCAGTTACCACAAAATCAGAAAATTTATCTTTTAAGATCATAAACTCTACTTTTTTTTAACTTTATGCAATGTCATTTCACTCTCACATGTTTGCCCAATTTTAACAAGCAGGCACATCAAGAACGCAACCATTTTAAATGTTTAACCTGTAATTCATTTCTCTTTTACTTGCATTTTTACAGCACCCTCTTTGTTATACCTTTCGTTACTTTGCAACAACTACTAAAACTACACATCTTACAAAACTGAGCGTCAGAACAAAAATTTATCTATAGTCCACGAGCTCCATCTTCTGGTAGAAAAGAGAATGGCATCGTCTGGATTGCACATCTTCATATGACCAACAGATGGCAGCATAGAGCAACTTAAGATTTCAATTTACAGATTTGGGGAAATTCATTTTTTGTTAGCTAGACATTATTAACATTTAATTTAAAACATCTATACTATGTGTGGTCTAATATAATGTTTAATTCTATTAAACATCATTAGTAGAGCTTGTCATTGGAGGTATTATGCTAAACTTCTAGACAAATCTGTTGTGCTTTTAGAAAAATAGTGGCATACGACACAAATTTTTTTTAACTTTAAAAAGTAAAAAAAAAAATCACACATTAGTTTGATTTCAAAAAGGCATAAAGCTGAACAACACCCTTTTTTTTATTTTTCAAGTGAGGATTCAGCTTGTGTTGTACTTTATTTTTGTACTGTTGCAGTTACAGAGGTCACAAAGTAATGCCAAAATTTATTTTAAGAAAAGTATCTGCCAAGGGAGGAATACAAAACAGTGTAAATTATATTTCATGGCATCAAGAAGACAGTCATCAGAAACAAACAAAATGAGGGAGATGTTTCATTTGAATAATTATTTTAAAAAATATAAGTTAGAAACTGACAGGGATGCAACCAATGGGGACACAGAAGTAACTCCATGAAATTTCGATAAAAACTGAGCATGCTCCACATGCGACAAGGACTCTATGTCAGCAATCTCTAATCCTTAAAAACCACAAGGTGACAGAGGGAAGCAACACCTTCTCAAAAGAATGAGACCTCCAGCAGAACCTGGATCAGTAGGAGTAGACCGGTAGAAGAGCCAGTTCAAGATACTTACTCTGTTGGAGGAAATTGGAGTAAACAAAATTCAGCTTTTAAGGGGAAAAATAGTCTGAAGTTTTTAAAGAGCATCCTGTGCAGTGGTGAATTTTAACATGTCTCCAAATAGCAATGATAAGCTTGGAGGGGAAAACATGCTACTAATATTTTACTTCTTAAATTTCTGAGTGGATTAGTCATATTTTCAGCTTCTGTTGCAACCAGAGAGAGGGAGGGATTGATTCTGTTAAGTCCTGCTTTAAACATCAAATCTCCTGCAAAGTGTCTGAAATTGATTTAAAAAAAAAAAAAGAAGAAATACCTGCTATGTGGAAAGCATGTCATATTTGCACTGTGATTCTAATTGGGCAACCCATCCATCCATCCATTTTCTAACACCCTTGTGGGGTCGGGAGGTGCTGGTGCCTATCTCCAGCTAACGTTCCGGGCGAGAGGCGGGGTACACCCTGGACAGATCGCCAGTCTGTCGCAGGGCAACACAGAGACAGGCAGGACACACAACCATGCACACACACTCACACTAAGGAGAATTGGAGAATTTAGAGAAACCAATTAACCTGACAATCATGTTTTTGGACTGTGGGAGGAAGCCGGAGTACGCGGATAGAACCCACTGTGCACATGGAGAACATGCAAACTCAGTGCAGAAAGACCCCGAGCTGGGAATCGAACTCAGGACCTGCAAGGCAACAGCTCTACCAACTGCACCACTGTGCAGTAATTGGGCAACCATGTATGATAAAAACAAAATAAATATCAGAAGCTGCAGAAGTGTTGGGGAAACGAAATTTCTTCTGCAACCAGTAAGGAAATATTTTACTCTATTTTTCTTAGATTGTTTTTTTATACTTGTGGGGCTTTTCAAAGTAATAACATTTTTGACTTTTCCATGCCTCTACATCCTGCCCCAACTAGTCTCTTACCACATGGCAGTTCATAGTCTTTCTTCTGTGAATTTTATCATTGCCTCAGGTAAGGTATTTCACTCCTTCCGCGCCTTCCTCCGGTGCAGCAAACACACCCACACTACTCTCTCGCTTGTACACAAACAACAAGCACTTTGCTCTCTGGGTGTGGTTTCTGCAGTGCAAGCAATAACACGAGGTAGGAGGCATAATGGCAGCTGGCGGGAATAATACTCCTTGACACTCAAGGCCTGGGTTTGATAACTGATTAAAAGCAGCTGATGACTGGGTGAGCTGCTTGGAAGAGAATAATCCAACAACCCATAATGAAGTCCTCAATGCATGCCTCTGCTTTCAGGAGCGCGTTGCACGAGAACACGCTGGCCCAGATCTCTCAGAGAATTAAGATCATTCTGGCAGACAGATCAATTATTCATAAAAAGATGACATTGAATGCTTACTTGACATGCGAGAGACATAATAATGGCCGTTCCTTAACGGGCAGGAAAACGCACAGCATCAAAAAGGCAAGCGACCCTGTCAGCAGTTTACAGAAATCAAGGTTAAATCAGAAGCTGTACCTCTTCCTGCTCTTTCAGTTTCCTTTATTTTCCTGCCATGGAAGCAAGCGATGGTATGTAAACAGCTGAATGTGTAAAAATAAAAGTGCGTTGGGTAAAACAAGGCCAATCACTGTGCGTTCTTTAAAGGTTTATTTTTTTTAAAAAAAGGATTCCATATCAAGAAAACTGTGCAGAAAACATTACGTACTGACCTTTACTCCTGTTTTTCAAGTTAAAAAGGATGAACAACTAAAATATTAAAATGACAAGCAGGATTGTGGTGTTTTGCATGGAGCAGCTGGTGTCTTTACTAATTCAATTAATTGTAGAAAATGGAGACAATCCTATCAGAAACACTGACTGACTCATCTAAAGTTCCAAACATAAGAGTTCGGAATAAAATCATTCAGACCTTACTGGTGAGAGCTGATGGTGCACCAACACTTTAATTTATCAAGAAAATACTACTAGAAATCAGAATGGTGGAAATGTTAAAGTCAAAATATTACTAGGGAATCCTATGCTGCTAAGCTTTTTAATGTACAGCTCCCTCCTCTGATCTTTTATAAATAAAAATGGAAAAACTGCTTAAAAATGGATAGTTGGATGACAAAGTTCCTTGGCTAATTGATATGATAGGCTAATGACCAAAAGCAATCTAAGCTTTCTCCCACACTGTAGTAATATATTCCTTAGATATAGTTGTAGAACAGCTAACTGTGTGTAATTGACACAATAAAAACGAAACATAATTGACCTACATCCTTCAAACATGCAGGACCAATTTATGTTTTTTACTTAATGGTCACAGAACCTCACAAAATGAATTAGTTGCACATAATAGCATAGTTAATAAAAAGCATGTCACATGCGGCAACTGTAAAATAAAACTCCTGAAATTGCATAATAGTATGTTCAAATGAATTTTCAATGCATAAAGTTATTCAATAAGCACCACGTGTATTTTTGTTTAAAAAAAAAAACTAGTGAGGATTGGTTTGCAACTCTTTGAATTGTAGTTACAACACGCCCATCGCCTTGATGTCAAGCTGACGTGACCAATTCCTGCCACCAGGGGGCGCTGTTACACCAGCTGGGATTGCTTTTTTTTTTTTTTTTTTTTTTTTTCCCCTTCTTTTTCCCTGCCGGAGTCTGGGATCAGGGCATTAACGTGTGTTGTGCGCGCGTGTGTGTGTGTATCCAGTGAAAATTACCCGGAGACGGACGGAGACCGTTTTTGACCGTACCAATGTGTCTGGCCTGTAAAATCAGCGCATTAACCCCAACGGAATCATCTCCTGGACACGGTGGGACATCGAAAATGAGGGAATAATCGGAGGACTCGCGCGGCGAGGCTCGTCTGCAGCTACCGTTTTTGTTGAACTGAGAGCGGGGATCACAGCTGCCGCTGCTGCTGGCTACGAAAATGTCGAGAAAAATAGAGAGCAAGCAAGGTAAGTCCTTCCCAGGCTAGACTCAAAGCCTACTACTCCCACCTCGGGATACTGTAATAACGGGATTCCTTATAAAGGGGAGCTGTGGATGGATTTAACGCGGGATGTGTATGGATACATCTTCAGGCTCCCGGATAACACTGCATGAATGTGTCCAGTGTAAATGGTGGTTTAATTGGGCCTCACGGATTGCTCTTTTCTCGGCTATCCAATTGAAAATAAAGCGTCACTCTCTATTCTGCTCGCTGGTGTTAGCTGATTTAGCATGCCAGTGTAAAATAAGGCAGAAGTAATATCGCATATAGATGATGTGGTTCTTAATCTGGCATGGGACTTCACCGGCATTTTATCAGTCTCCCTGTGATTTTTTTTATTTTTTATTTTTATTTTTTCCTCCTTTCTACGATCACATAAATATAATCGTTTGTTGTTTGAAAACGTCCATAACCGCTTGAAACAAATCTCAGCTGTTTTTTTGTGGGATGAGGAAATATCTCAGAATCCTTTGGGGACTCGGCATATGTTATTTAAAATGTTTTCTCCCACGGCTTGTCCTCGTTTAATGTGGGTTTGCTGCTGGAAGCAGCAGCTAAATGTTAGCTTTTTGAGGCTAACGTTAGCTGCGTCGACACCTGGAGTTTGTTCACGCCCAGGACATCCGTCCCTCCGTGTGTATCTGTGCTAAACTGAATTTCATCACTGTGCATGTGGCAAAAAAAATTTTTTTTTTCTTTTCTTTCTTTCCTTTTTTTTTTTTTTTTTTTTCATGGCTTTGGTCGCTTGTTGTGTCTGCCTGCGTGGCTCATTTTGTATGCAGGCGAAAGGCAAATAAAGCACTGCATTGCACTCTTGAGTGCGAGTGCAAACAGGGGTCGTCTTAGGTATGTATGCCTTTGGGAAGGAAACTTTATACCCGCCAGCTACACTTGCATCCCCATTCCAGCAGCTGTCTCCCTGCCTGGCCTTGTTCTTACAGTCCTGCCCGGTGTCGTCTGCAGTAAATGGGACTCCCATTAGCCGACAGGCGGGGAGGGGGGTGTCATCATCCACCGCCAGGCTCACTCATTCCTCGCAGGCGTAAAAGTTTCCGATTCCTTTCGTGTCTTGCGGGCAGATGACTACATATGGTCACAGCTAAATGAAAAGTCAAGGCATTGCAGATTCTGACTCGCACATCTGCTTTCCCAAACTTTCCTAATTATACCTATAGGGTGACTTGTAGGCCTGTTGTCAAGGCACAAATCCATCCGACACATAATTTGCATCTGATTCCGATTTTAGCCTATTCCTGTTTCCCCTTAAAGTCTGTAAATGATGATAAAGCGTAACAGCATTCTACTGACATGATGGGGGGGAAAAAAAGGAATGAACTGTCTTAATAAAACATTTTTAGAACAAAATAAACAATGACTTTTGAGCGGCGTTCATTTTGGATCATTTAAGAAAAATAACAAATGCAGTAAAATCTATCTGTAAAACCGTCAACAATATTTTTGCAGCTTATCTCATTTTTCTCCTTTTTAAAAGGTTGCAACGTTTCCTTATTTTTTGCACACTTAAAAATATAATGTACAGCTTGCAAGATTTTAATTTTGGAAAAAAAAAAAAAGTAGTATGGACCTTTTAATATTTCAGAGGAAAAGCCTGTGCATTTTATACGTTATGCATTTCATACATTTTATCTATATAAATAATCTGCATTATTCAGCTAAGTTGAGAAATAACATTTTAGCAATATTTCGAAAACAAAAAAAAAATAAAATGACTATAGAGTTGACAGTTTAATCAGTCTAGTATCTAGGAAAACAGGAATTTTTCTGTGTAAATTCCTATAAATTTAATGAACTCTTTACCTGTGAACTTTCAAAAGAAAAAAAAAAACTACCAGTATTTTGTAATTAAACGTGATCCATTACGTTTCAAATTAGTCTTAAGTATGTGTAAAACTGAGGAGGTTTGCTGGAATATATTCATCTTCTGGACAGTTTTCCTTTTGTAAAAGTTTCTCGCGCCTTTAGTTAGTGTGTTTAGTTTGTGACTGATGGGTCATCAGCCAGGACCAATCGGATATAAAATTGTCTTGATCGGGTCACTATAAGATTTTCGTTGCATCTCTACTTTTAAACATTTTCCGATTTTATGTAAAGCTCCCAGTTGTGAGCAGATGGATTTTTAGCCATTGACTGAAGAATAACACATGATGCATGGGATAACTACTTAAGTGGTTACCATGGTGCACAGATTGTCTCGGTTTTTCAATGCAATGCACACATAGACCCCAAATTTCCACAGGAGAGTAACGGCCAGATTCACTCGCTACATAAACATACTCCCCTCTCGCCATGGTAACCGTGTCCCAAAGTCCTCATCCTCTTCAGGGATGTTAACACTCGGATTCGTGACCTGTTTATTAGAGTTGGCTTTGCAACCTGTTGTGTGGCGCTCCGTTTTGATGTCACATCCAGAAGCATAAAAGTAAATAAATAAATAAAACGTCCAAGTGGGTGGTTGATTTATCTTCTGCAGCATTTATTTCTTTGCACCCACATGACCTCACTGGTTAGGCACCCGGGACTGTAATCCTTAAACAGATACAGAGTCTTGAGTGTTGCCCAAAAAAGTTGGAGCAGCTGACTTGCAAACTCGCTGCTCTGTGATTTCCTCGAGGGAGCAGGAACCGGTTGGAGAGGAGCAGAGGTTTACAGCAGTTTTTGTCGGTTTCGGTGTGCTGTGCTCTCTTTGCACGTCTACTCAAAAGTTTGGGAAGTTTTGTGTCGGCATGCGTGAGAGTTGCGCGTAATGAATAGGTGATGAGCTAATAACGGCTGTTGTTCCTATTATTTTCATAGAGACTATAAATATTGTGATCCAGCTCAGAAGCTTCACTTGAGTTTTTGTTTCCATCTGTTTGTTAGACAATTTAACATCTGAGCAAAGCACCGAAGACATTAAAATGACACAAAAAAAAAATGTCCATTTTCAGCTCAGATTACTTGTTAATCATAAATGGATTCAGTCTTTTAGTTCGATTGAACTGCTTTTTACCTCGATTTCAGGCATTCAGTCCACTTGAGCGAGCTGGGAATAGAATATGAAGGAGATTTATTACCTTCCTCCTAAGGCTGTCAGTTATATAATAATGTGGTGTTTTTCCAGTTCGGTTCGTTCACATGTTGGCAGCCGTGGTGGACGGTCTAGACACCATTTGTCCAACCTCTCTCTGATTCCAGATTCGTTTATCTATCAAACCAAAAACTCTCTGAGCATTTGGTGTTTGGCAGGTGTAAACCTGAAATGTATGTGTATCCTTTAAGATTTTCTGTTGCTCGACTCACTTCTCTCTGTGCCTCATTTTTGTTTTTCCGACAGTACTCACTTGGTATAGGTGGGATTAGCTGCTTGTCATCGCAACACATCGCAAAACTGTGGTGACATTAAAGGGTGTGTGGAGTGGGCATTGGTGTGAATGCGAGATACGTTTTTACTACAGAAATGTGTAAGTATCTTTATGGAGTTTGTCGCTGTTTGTAGGTAACAATGGCCTATTCGCAAAAATTCCTTTGCTGCGACAAACCTCAGATGATCTTCTCCATTAAATAATAAAGCTAACGAATGCTGTTGCAGAAACTGTTTTTAGGGACAAGTGAACTTATTCTGATTTGCAGAAAATGAGATTTGGATTGTTCTGCAAAGAAAGAACTCGTTCTGATGCCAGAATGTTGTGCTTCTTTTTTTATTTGTATGACAAGAAGCTTCTTATTTCTATTTTGCTTATAAGAAATTGTTTTTTTTTTGTGCTTCTTTCTTTTTTCTTTTTTTTTTTTGATTAAATCAGGGGCATGTGATGAACTAGCATCTTTGGTCAGTGCTGGTTCTATTAATTTGTGTGTTTTAATCGATAGAAAATAAATCTTAATCTGTCACAACAGCTACTGGCACAAAGAGTATAAATCAGTATTGGCCAGGAAAAGCCTGATTCATGCATCCTTTTAAATTTCTGTGTGCAGAATTGTCCCTGTCTGACCTTCATAAATGAACCTTGTTTATGTGATGACATGAATTTGTAGTTTTCTATGCGAGCGTTGAGCTGGTGGCGAGTTAGCATAAATTTAAATGTTGGAAGAGAAAAGATATGGCCCAGCATTACCATTTCCTTTTTATTTTCTCCCCGGCTATTCCGAAATCTGTGTTTCATTTTCGACACGGAGTCAGAAATCATGACACAAGGTTTGGCTCGTCAGCGTTGGTAACAAAGCCGTGGGAGTATCGATGTTTTTAAAATTAGCTTGTGGACTCCTCTCTGACTGGACAGTCGATAGTAGTAACCAGCCACAGCGGAACTGATCCATCAGTTTCCTATTTTAGACTCCCTGCCACCCCTCCCTGCAAATAGTGGGGGTGTGCATCTGTGTGTTTCGCTGCGATGCAAAGAGTTTCCTCTCTAGCATTCCTAGAGTTAACGCCGAAGTGCGAGTTATTCGGACGCCTGTGTGCTTCTGAAGTGGTGACTGGAATGCTTTAAGCTTCAAATATATTGTTGTGTGATGTACAGAAATAGCAAGGCCTGCGTGCCTTAGTCACCAGAGCTAAAGAAGTTATGATTACAAAACGCTTCCTGGGACAATTTGGTCAGCCCACATTGCTGATGAGTGATCCCACTGTTACAGAGGGCAGGCTACGGGTCCTGGTTTGACATGCTGCAATTTTTGAGGTTTGATGGGAGCAAGCTCTTCGCCCTCCCTGCACCACAGAAATAGAGGCCTGCTGCTCCCATATAGGTTTGGCAGTGTTGTAATTAGATTTTCTTTTTCTTTTCTTTTTTTTTGTGCGTGTGTTCTGTGTATGGGAAAGCAAAGAAGAGGGAGGGAATATGGTTCAGGAATGAGAAGAAAGAGGGTAGAGAAAGATTAGAGGAACGGGGTAGGAAAATGGATTGATTAGACGTTTGGTAACGACTGGGGCCAAGGCAATCGATGGGAAGTGGAAGCAGTCGGGCATTTGTAACGTGAAGGTTTTCAAGTCCTTTGGTCTTCTGCGTCTTTACCAACGTCTTCCAAGGAGCAGAAGGTTGCAGTAAAGGTCGTTTTCGGAGGGTCTCGTTTGTAAGTTGATGCCAGTTCTCTTTGCAGGTTTATGTCTCGGGCTTCCGTCCATTTTCCAGACGCTTATCACCTGTATGCTTCGTTTGAAGCTGTGTGTCGGCATCTACACTAGAGAGGTCACTTATTCCCACAGGTGGACAGCTGTCTTCTTCACGGCTTTCCCCAGTGCATGTCACTGGGAGTTGGTTCTCCTTCATGGACACTGATGCCACCTTCTTTACTCGGACCAGGATTTCTTCTTTTTCCCTTCTCAAGGTTTGCTTTTTTGAAACAATCGACTGCTTTTCAGTGCCTGTCGACTTCTGTCAGGTCTATTTGCGGCTCTTTCCTGTGAGGCGCGATGCAACATGGGTGAGTCAATTGAGGACGGTCACAAGGAATAGTGAGTTCATGACTAAAAGTCAGCAGTCCCGTTGACGGATGGCTGTAAAAACGCGAGGCTGATCGGCGAGCCTCAGCTCACAGAAAGCGCGGCCATCAATATCACCAGGACTGAGCTCGGTGGATAAAGGATTCTTGCATGGGCAATATAAGCTGGAGGAGCCAGGGTTCCTCCGAGGACACGGATTCCTCTCTGCGGGAGGATGTGAATGAGGACGCAGGTAAAGAAACTGCAACACACACAGAAAGTGACTGTAAATCTGCCTTGTCAGAATTTTGTGTTTAAATGGTGTTTTTTGAAAACCTTGAGTCTGCGATACTGCTTTTATTAACTTTTGGTTTCTCGTTAAGAGAAGTTTTTTAGCCTTCTTGCCACAAGTGGTAATAAGTTTCAGTGTTTGTAAGAGGAGCAGAGGCAGTGTCATATTATGTATGTGTGTTTGGAAAAACAGACCTTTTTTAAAAAAAAAAATTAAAGCAAGACAAAATGACTACAAAGTAGACATATAAAACTGGTTTTAATTTTATTGTGGCTAGCTTTGCCAAAACAGGAGACCACGTTGAAATCTTTGCGAATGTAGTTACTTAAACTCTGAGATTTCTGAACGGCTGCTAACATTTTCAAATCCAGCATATTCTGTGAAAAACGGAGGTTGAAATAGATCCAACTGATAAAAGATAAAAAATATATATATATATGTACTCCATTTAGACTTCCTGTTTTCTTTCTTGCTTTCTGAATGCCTGAAGGCAGACAAGTTGTAGAAAACATAGTTGCTGTTTCAAAAGCGCATCTCTCTGCTTTGTTGCAGTGGCTGTTGTGCTTGGATGCATGTACATGGTGCATTCACTGATCAGAAAGAGATCAGATTTTTAAGTTTCCGACAAGCTGATTTCAGGTCAGGCCAGTCAGCCTATGAAAAACTAATCATTTTCAGTCGCCAGGTGATTTATTAAGCACCTCTAGTTGTATTGTGCTTTTGAAACATCTTGAGTTGAAACAGCTGAACAGATGAGAAGCTGTTTAGTAGTTTGTGTGTTTGATTATACATGGCAAGAATGCAGGGCCCTCACTTGAAAATATTATCAAAGGCTCGTTTCACTTGACCTCTGCTTATGTTCTGCCTACAGAAGTTTTGCCGTATAAAATGTTGCAGCGGTTTTTATGATTTAATTGCTTAGTTTTAATTGTCTTTAAGGGTGTGTACGTCTTTATTTAAAGCTCTTCTTACCAGTTTGGAAGCTTTTTTTTTTATTTTTTTTTTAACTTTGGTAAAATAGGTTCACTGGCAGAATAAAGTGAAGGGAACATTCTTCGCTGTGCTTTTTGTGTCATGTGGCTTTATAGAAAGTGCTCATTTGCGCTGCTGAAGCCTTGGGCGGACCCAGCTTTAAGAGGCGGCTCTGCGTCGGAGGCTGCTGCTTGACCTTATCGCCTCCACCATTTGTAGACAGAAGCACAAGCCTCTCTAATCCCAGCTCATCAGGTGATGACTTGCCACAGTTGCCTGGATGTCATCTTCGTAATCCTGTTGCACAATTTAAAAAAAAAAAAAATTATAATAATGATAATAAAAAAATCGCATCGCTTACACGGCTGGGGTTGATTTACTTCACCATGGTAGCTGAGTATATTTGTTTGTTATGAGCCGGTGCTATCCCAGTCACACTGTGTGAAATGATCCACCCTGGTGAGCCGGTAGCACGTACAGGCTCCTAAATTAAGGGAGTTGAGTCCATTATTGTGTAATTACACAGGACTGAGAGACCTAATGCCTTGTTTTGAAAACACACACTCTGGTGTGCTCAGCTCAAAAAAACCCATGTATTTAAGCACAGCAGTTGGTGTTTGGATGAGTTTGTGTATCATTTGTCTAAAATAATTTGCTTGGTATTTTTAGCAATATTAGGTCTCTGTAGTGACATGTAGATTTCTCGTTGTGATTCACTTACTAAATAAATGTCAGTATAAATACATAGAGCAGACTATGCTTCATAGATGTTTTTAACATTTGGTTGGAGCTAATAAGTTTGTTGCCTTTAATTTTAAAGAAAACGGTTTGATGTTTGTTTTGACTATTGACTCAAAGATGGAATAAAATTCGACGTAACGCCAAATAAAATGAAATTTGACATCATGTTATGTTTAGCTCTGCAAAAGACAATTATTTTAGTTATTATTTTGACTGCTAATCAATCTGTTAAAATTTTGGCGCCTTCTGCTGATTTTTCCATTTGAATTATTATTTTTGTACAATGAGATTTAGAAGTGTGTTCAAAATGCAAATAAGCAATTCAGTTCCTGTTTTAAATGAGAAAATAAACATCTTACTGCCTAAAATGCAATAACATGGCACTCCTTTAGCTGACCATTTGTAGCAAGGGATGCGTCTGCAGTGAAAAAATTACTTCTAATATAAGCGTGTGAAACTCTCAACCCTTTCTGTTTGACTTAACATCGGTGCAGCTGACTTTTTTTTTTTTTTTCAGTTAAACGATTCATTGGATAACAAATGGTGATAAAGATAATTTTTTTAATAATTTTTTATACAGGATGCTACAAGTAAACAACAAAAAAAAGTTGTTATTTAAAAACATAACTGAGGTTCAGATGTATTAGAGGACATTGTTTTTAAGTTCTTGGCTTGCTTGAACTTTTGCAAATTTCAATTTGCCTTTTTAATGTAGTTTTCTTGTTGAGATTTGATTTTAGAAATTAGAATCTCATGACTTCCTCCAGCGTTTGATGTTATTGTCAAATGCTAACCTTAAGTTGTTTTGAACCATGAATTGTGTTTATTCTCTTGCTGATTATATCGCCTGTAATATCACTCTTGATTTCTGAATTTGTTTTTTTTTTTTTCTTTTTTTTTTTTTTTTTTTGTAAAGAAAATCCAAAATATGGAGATCCAGTAAAAATGTTGTTCTGTCTTTGCCTGGGCTGAGCTTGTCCACTCGCTGAGACCCTAAAGTGGCAGGGTGCTGGCGGACAATGAAGGGGAAGCTTTAAGTTGCTGCCAGTTTCCGACGCCAGTCCAAATCAGGAATGAAAGGAGAAGTTGGCATCGCTTGCATACAAGTCGCTGCTGTTGTCGAGGTAGATCTATGTTTAGACACCTTTGTTTGTTTGTTTTTGGCTCCATCAATGACTGCGAATCCTTAGATTGATATCTTTTAATCCATCCAGAACTGTAAAGGATATAGTGTCTTGCAAGCACACAAATTGTGTCTGCACGCATCGACCAACTTCTTGTTGGATTTTTCTGTTTTGATGAGATTTTAAATTTTTTTTAAAATGCTGGCTAAATATTAACTTAAGAAAAAAGTCTTGTAAATTTAGATGAATATAAATGTGTATTTGTTTATTACTCTACGTATAGATTAAACGTGTGATAAAATTCAATTATTTTCTTTCAGCGTCAGCACAAACCTTTGCAAATGCAGAAATGTCTTGTTATATTTTTGTAGTTATGGGCGTCCTATTAAGTTAATCAAATCAATGGCATGTTTATCTATAAAGGGAAGTGAAAAGGAAGCAATTTGGCCATTTGGTTCATTTGTTGGCATGGCTGCCATGGATACATCCAAGGGAGTAAAGTTTGAGACCTTTCAGCTACAGTGGTTGCAGCAGTTAGTTGTATCGCTAACCTCATGCCATCTTGTTTACTCGCTGCTTTGATATCACTTATTGATGATTTGGCTTGTAACACATTTAAGTGTTCCAGTTACTTGGGCGCGTACTAAAGTTGTGTGGAAAAGCTTACCTCCTTAATAAATGTAAGATTTTAGTTTGAACATCACAAAATGTGACAAGTTGTTATTGTTCAGCTGATTTTTACGCAACTCTTTCTCTGCTTGTGCAGTTAGCCTTAAAATTATGCCTCAGTTTTTCTCAGCACATGTCTGTCTAATGCGAAATGACTTGATTTAACATTGTAGCCAGTTGAATCCACATTGCCAGGCTTCAGGTTGGGCTTTATGTTCATTCGGTTGTACGTCCTGACCAATCAACTGCGTCACTGGAAGGTGCAGGTTTCATATTTAAAAATGTCGAAAGCTCTTCCGTGTACAATGTCTGACATTTTTGGCGCGACAAATTAGTTTTTTTTTTTTTTTTTTTATTGAAATTTTGAAAAAAACTTTTTGAACATATTGTTTGTCAAGTATTTTATTTTAAATAGAACTCTGTATAGACTCTGTAGGTCTTTATTTATGACCAAAAGGAGACCCAAACTTAGCCATTAGCTTCAATCACAACTGTTTTTTTTTTTTTTCTGCTTTGCTTCACCACAAACATAAAACAATAGGTTTTAAAGCAACCTGCCAGCTTTCTTTTGTTTTTGTTTGTAATGTCAGCTGTATTGAACCTTACCATCAGCCCTGTCCAGCCTTTGTGCACCAAAGTGTCAAGAGGTTGACAAGTAGGCCACTGTGCAGACAGAATGAGCTTTGTGCAGCTCTCTAACAGGAGGAGAGTGGTACCACTCCTCACTGCTCGAGGCCATTTACTGTTTCCTATGCTTCTGTCTCTCTGTATCTGTCTTCTACTCAGCACTGAAGTGATCAGTACTATTGTGGCTGTTTGTCTCTGTGGGCAAGATCTGTCTCGTTTCTCGAGTGCTTTATAGTGAACGTTTGCTTTGTGCTCTCCTGCCAAGCAGCTGCCATTCTCTCAGAACTCCAAATTCAACCAGCAAATCAGCGTTGTTTTATTTTAGCTGTCGCAGTGTGTTCTCTGGTGCTGTTTGATGTCAGAGATCCTGACAAGTGGGGGTATTTATAGCTCTTTGTGGTTCTTTAGTATATTGGTTTCACCCAGGAGGAACCTGCTGCCTGCCAGCCGGTGCGCGCTCACTCTGCTGAAAGATTCAGTTCGAAAAGTGAGCTTTAAATGGAATCCTAAATAAAAAAATAAAAAATAAAAAAAATGCAGTGATATGATGCCAGAAGGTCACTTTAAGGATCAGGCTGCTTTGAGCTTTTTGGTGTGTCTGGGATAAATGAGGAGAACCATTTCGAGAGAGTCTTGAGAAAATCCAGAGACGTACCGATTTTAGGCAAGCCTGGACTGAGAAGAGGAAGCGGCACTCGATGATGGAGACAAGGGACAGGAAATCGTACCAGTGGCTTCGGCGTCAGTAGGGAAGGAACAGGAGGGGTACCCAGGATGGCATGCGTGCGTGTGTGTGTGTGTTGTGTGATTTTCCATTTTCAACAGTTTGCATCATACAAATTTACACCCCACCCTGTCAGGAAGCTTGGAGAATGTATGCCAGTCTTTGGAGTCTTATTTAGTACACAATGAAATAATTAAGTTATTACTTGTATTTGCTCAATTAAAGGGTTTTTTTTTTTTTTAAATGTGTACAAGAGAAAGTAATATGTCACTGTTACCAAGTTAAATAAGCAAACTTGTGGAATTGTGGTTTTGATTACAAGACATAAACAAAGGGACAAATTTCAGTTTTCTAGACGTACAGCAAGTTGTTTACATAACATACTGGTTGCTTTGCCACTGAATGTGCAATAATCAAATAATGGAATTGTTTCTGCAACACAATGCACAGCATATACATTCAATGGTGCATTGCAGTGTTGTGAGAATAGTGATGATTTTTTTTGGAAGCATTCAGGTTTTCAGAAATCGCTTGGAGAAAATGGCAAAAGCAGCCAAGTAGTACAGAGCAATCTAAGTTCAAGATTCAAATATGAAGCTGTTTTTTTGTTTGTTTGTTGTTTTTTTTTTTTTTTTTTTTTTTTTTTTTTTTTTTTTAATGGGAATCTGAAATGAAGTCGAACTTTCATTGAACTACGGCTGTGCCAAAGATAGAAACATCTTGTTTAGAGTAAATACAGACAGACAGCGTAGTGCAACTTAATTAAACGTGTCGGAAAGGTGAGCGCTATTTAATCCGGAGGCCCGTAGATTTTATGGCACATTACCAATGTTTTGCAAAACAGTGTTTTCCACTCCATTGTTTGCCGTCTCATTATCGCCGGGTTTTAAAAGAAGCCGGTACCATCAAAAGCGTGCTGCTCGTGCGCCGCAGACCGTGTTCTGCTTGTCACTGGTGCTGTTGAAAAGTCGCGCCCCAGGGGCAATTCGCTCTTGCTTCTGCTTGTGGTTGAATGCCTTTTAGAGATGAGTCGTGTGCTTATTTGTTAGTGTCTCTGGATGTGAATGTTTGAGTGAAGGCCCGTGTGTTCTGTTGTACGCAAGGCGATTGAATCCACTACACCTTAGGGTTCACCGCATTACTTTCAATACAGCCCCAATAAAGGGATTTGCCCAGAGCTCCCATGAATATGTCCCATTAGCCTGTTCGGTGGCCGTAATGAGATGTCGACCCATATTGAAACCATCCGATTTGTACTCCAGCTGGCAGAGAGGCTGGATTATTTGAGCACACACACATTATCGTAGAGGTCAGTCACAGCCCAGAGTAAGCACATTGTGGCATGTTTTTTTTTTTTTTTTGTTTAAATAGCTTTGTTAAAGTTGTTGTGCAAAAGTAGAGGGGTACAGTAAGTGATGATGATGCTAGCTTGAACTCAGATAGCTTGGGGGTGAATTTTAGTCTTCCAGCAAAGACCAAAATTTCACTCCTGAACTATTTAGAGAAGTGAATTTTGGGGTGTACTTATTTGGTCGCAGTCTTAATATCTTGGTGTGTGTACTGGCCATTGGAGGGCATCATAATTTGAGAATATTTTAGGGATCAGAGAGTTTCTGTATGTTCTACTGCCTCAGCTGCTGAAAGTGAATTGAAAGAGGATGTGGTTACGTTTTTAATATCGCCACTCTTACACATCCACATTTGTATTGATTTATACAGGAATGCTTTGTTCATTCTGAAAAGGAAAGTAAAGCATTAACGTGATTAACCCTTTTTTTATTAATTTAATAAACTATCACTACTTTGTAGCAAAACCTAATTAAATGCATGACTAACGGGCTTTGTATTGCATAAATCTTACCCACTGCTCTTAATATCTGCACAACATCCATTGCATTTCATTCAAACATTTAATATTAAATGCATGGGGAATTGTAACTTCAGAGACCATGAGATCACCCATTGTAGCTTATTTTAAATGACTGTTATGGCTGTGATTTATGATGTTTGTTATTCTTTGCTCTGCCTTGTTCGTCATGTTGCTGTAATGGTAGACTGCATATAAAATAACCGTGCAACTGTGCCTGACGGTGGATGCGGATGGCAGTACATGCACTGGCATTAGCTGCCGCCTCATTCCCCATTAAAATTCTGGTTTAGTTTTCATGGGCAAAGATATGTTTCTTAATCCGTATTGATGTTTCAAACAAACACTGAACAAGCATAGGTGCGTCACCTAGGGATTAGGTTGGATTTGGGTTTGTCTTGTTCTAACATTGCGTGTTTGAATAATTAGTCTAGTCACATGTTTCACCTTACCACAAGTTTCAGGTGTATTTTTCTTTTTGCATATTTTTACACTTATTTGGGACTCGGCGCTAATAAAATATGCGTATTTCCCCCGTTACCATGGCAAAAAACCTGACAAAGTGGGCCAGGTGTTGTGTGGTTAGGGTAAATGTAATGATTTCTTTTTAGCATGTCTCCTCAGTTTGCTATGCTGTCTGATGTAATTTAGAAGGACTGTTTTTACTCTCCAACATAATCACACCAAGCAGTAAAATATCTGATGTGGTGCTTTGTGACATGGATCTGCATTATAGATCGTCTTTACCGCGTGGCATGCTGTGTTAGTCATGGATGACCAGGCTGTCTGTGCTCATGCGCGGCAGCACACAGAGGACCTCCATCCCCGCTCTGATATCTGCTCCTGAGCTGACCCACGGCTGCCGGTTCTGCTTTGCTAGTCATTGACATACTGAAGGGCGTGTTTGTGAAAGCCGCTGACAGCATACCATAGCGCCTGTGGTTGATTTAAAAAAAAAATAATAATTTTTTTATCCCAACCATGATAAAGAAAAACAAGACGACACACGTGCCCTTGGACATTGAAAAAAAAAAGTGTAGTACAATAATTATATGTACATTATATATTTTATGTAAAAGCTGCTAAAAACCAATAAAAACCACCTCATTTAGACTTTGATTGGATCCCTGTGCAGTATTGATAAATCTTTCTCACTGTTCACACATCACGCTTGCTTTGACTCCAGTAGTCATTATAAAGAATGCTAATGGGGAAGTCAGTATAATGCATTGCCAACTGTATATGGACCATGTTAGAAACCCTCTACGGTCTCATTTACTATTTTGTTTTGCAGAAAACAATATGTGTTAAGTAGGCTAAGCATTTAGCATCCACTTCATGTCATTTAGTTACTCAGTAAGTGAAGCTGATGCTCTCTTGCTGAGTCTCCCTGTGGCTCTCTATTGAACACCATGCCTAAACAGCACAGCTGGAAAGCTATAAAACACACCATTGGACTTCTGCCTCCATTACTTCGTAAATCAGCTGTAAGCCGTGCTCCATGCCAAGACTTTTTCTGTTGTTGCTGCTGCTGCTTTCCTACCACTCTAGTCGTGTTAGTTTGCCTTAGATATCTACAAGTGCAACATGCAATGTTTCCTGCATGTCTTCTGTCGGAGACCAATTTTTCTGTTTTAAAAACTGAACACAGACATTTAGAAATCCCTAAATAAAGAAATGAAGTGATCACAATGATAGAGAATCACATTTTTCCTGTTCATTTGTCCCTTTTTCTAATTTGTCTGTTTTTCTGCTGGTATTTCTGTTTGCATTTCATGCCATATTTTTCCACTCTTCATTGCTGCAGACAAAATGCCACTCATTGTACTCTCATTTAAAGGCTAATGAAGTCCTATAGAGAGAATTAAGAGGTTTTTTTTTGGCAGCTTTAAAATCTTTGTTTTTGTAAAACATCGATGTGCTGATTCCACTTTCAGTCATTATATGTCTTTATTTAATAGAATTCTAGTGTTTCCAGCCTTCCTACTGTGTTACGGTCATCAATTAGTTACTTTAGCAGAGGCGATGTCATGCCACACATTTTAATAAAAAGACAGTTATTTCAGAGTTGAAGTTATTTCAGTTATTTCAGCATGTGAAGCAATCTTCAGCATCTTAATATTGCCAAAACCAAGGTTGGCATTACTAAACATCTAGGGACAAAGAGTGTTGGTGTTGGTGCAACCTGGTAGGGGTTCGGACGGTGCTTTCGCCATCTGTCTCCATAGTCTAGTAGAACTTTTTAGTAACGAATGACTTGTCATGTTATTTATTATGAATATATTATGAAACTAAATTCAGTTTCTCTCATTTGGAAGATTTTTAAATAATGTTTCCCTTCATATGTCGGAAGTTAAACAGCTGTAGAGAAACTGCATCTGGGATCAAAAGTAATTTTTTGAATTGAATTGCATTTTCAGCAAAGGGCAATCAGTGAAATGCCTTGGTCAGCACTGTTTCCACTAGCCTGCACCCTATGTCTCCATGGCAACATGTTACTTTACTGATGACTAGTAAACCTAAAATACTTTAGGTTTTTGGTCAGATATGTGTCACAGCATCAAGACGTAGGATTTTGCAGCATCTTTTTCTTTGTACGATGTTAGACACCAGCTTGCTCATAGCTCTTGCTGTGTTTTGAGATGTTGCTATGGAGTCAGTTCAAAACAAAAACATATCCACATCTTACTTCTGGCTATGCTGCATGTGTAGTCTTTGCTCAGCTTAATCAGCAGGTGGCCATGCTGCTTCTCTTTCATATTAGCTTCTCTGTTATTGTTCATAAATAATTAAGGCTTTTCCTAATCTCCACTGGGGAAAAAGAGCTACACATTGTTGAGCATGCAATGATATATAACATTATCTGAGAGAGAATTATTTTATTCTTCTTTTTAGTTTTTCATTCTTTAGGCTGAGTAGTAATAGTCCTCTATTACTTTGGAGTAGGACTAGAAATCATTTTTATGTATTTAGCATTGCATTTATTAAATTCATACTTTCAGATCTGTTTTTTTTTTTTTTCACCAGCTGCTTTCTCTTTTCCTATACTCAAACAATGACCTTTTCAGACTCTTGTTGCACTCCTCCTGAAGCCGGGAAAACATGTCAGTTTAAGCGCAGTGTTCACACACACTTTCATAGACATAAGGTTCAGGATGAGACGGCAGCTGTTTGTGTAAACCGAATCACAACCTCTGCTCTTTATCCGTTCACCCTGCAATCATCCTGTTCTACGGGTGGAAGGAACTTGTGATGGACGCACCAGCTGTCTTAGAAGGGTAACACCTTAACTTGGCGGTTTTAATCTTTTTATACAGACCTGGACCAAACACGCACAACCACCCAACAACTGCACTCACTGCCAGGAATTGGTCTTAGAGTTATTAACGTCAGAGATTAAAATTTTCTGGCCAATTCAAAATGAAAGACACATTCTAGCATTCCTGTCAAAGTTATTAATTACTTTTATTAGGATCAAAGGCATAAGGGAGCTATTGACATTCACATTCAAACTACACCAGTGTTCACTTCTATTGAACTGAAACCTACATGGTTTGCCGGACCACAGTTTGCTTTGATTTTTTTCCCTCATCAGAGTATGATTATGCATTCACACCTCCCTAAATGAACCAGACTTTCTAAGAAGACAAACTATAGTTTAAGTGTGACCAATCAAAGCTGGTGTAGGCCTGTACAATGAAGACTGTAGCATGGGACAATAAACTGGCAATGTTAGAGATCAGGTTTGCTGCCAACCTAAATTAGTATTCAGGTTAATGCTGCTTAACTTGTAGTTTATGGAGGTACCTAGTCGAAATACACTAACATTTTCTACATTGGGTGTGTGTTTGTTTACTGATTGTGAAACAAAGTCTTGCCTTGAGCAGCTTGAATGCTCTCTAGGCTCTCACACCACAAATCAGTGTGCAGTGTGTTTTGTTAAAGATTTTCAGGGGTTTTAGTACTTGTTTTTAAAGATCTACAAGTATCAAAGAATAATAATAATAATAAAAAAAAAAACGGCTAAAAGAACATTTAATTTGCTCAGTATCTCACTGAATCCGCTCTGTCAGTCAGCCTCGGCTTTCTCATGCATCCTTTTTGACGTCAACGTAGGCTACTTCACGATACCTGCGTCGACGCCTGGATGGCTGAAAGACAAGTTTTCACTGTGAGCCTTCTTTCACTCTTTTGCTTAGTCCATGACTGGTCCGATTCAGTACAAGAGACATTACAGCCCATGACCTCACCCGCTTACAACTCTGGCCAGCGGCAGACAGGAAGCCGCAGAGAGCAGGAGCGATGGCCTGGCTGCTGAATGGTGAACGCAGAGAGGCCTTCTTGACCATAACAGAGGACCTCACTGTATTCACCCTCTCTAGTCTATGCACCCCCCACTGACTCTATTTCACACAGCTTATTTTATTTATTTTGTCCATGTAACGTTCATGCTAGAGGCTTGACTTTCTATTGGAGAGGCGTTTCCGTCCAGAGTACCGTTCTCAGACAGCAAAGCTTCAGGGACTGTGATGATGTCTGCCGAACCAGCTGCATCGAGCACGGTGGTGAATCATTTCACTCATGGCAGCGTTGCTCTACTCTGCAGCTGCAGACTTGGACGTAGTCCTTGTGGGACTTTGTAAGCTGGAATTGAATGTCCAGCAAACTGTTGGTGTGTGCTCTCATGGCTCTGCTCTAGTGTACGCCCCAACTCGAGGTTTGAACAGATTATTGGAGGTACAGTTTTTATTCTTCAGCCCGTTGGATGGAGTCTTCATGCAATAGATGCCCCTGCCTGAAACACAGATGACACTAAGATGCTAAAGGTTACACAGAGCATTGAATGCTCACATGAGAGGAAAAAAATGGAAAGAAGGAAATGGGGATTTATCAAAACTGATATCGTCATCACAATATTTACCAGTCATATCCCTATCATATGTTTATCTGACATACATATTCAAATTTAAAAAGTATCTTGTCATTTATGTAAAAAAACTAAATCATTTATGTAAAGAAACTAAATCACTGTATCATTGATTAGGGATACAGTGATAAATTGGCCCCCGATATCCTTGGTTTTGGGTGAACCTCTGATACTTGGATGAGAAACCAATTTTATCTACCTCCGCAAATCTCTAAAAATCAGCAACTGTCCCCTTTTGCTCTGGTGTGATAGGCGGCTGAGTGACGGATGCACACACCAGGTCACATCAGCACATACACGGTTAACAATAGTCACCCACTGTCGCACCCTATAAATAATACAAGGTTGGCTGAAGACGTAAAATCCCCTTACAGTGTTTCTCCTAAGCTCTTCATTCATAGAAGCATAATTTTTTATGTGGCAATACTGCACTGCGTATTGCAATTCAGACAGTTGAAATGAGGAAGTTGTCCCTCTCCAGTTGTCCTAGTCACAGCATCTTGTCCTGCCTCTGTCTCATTTAATCCTGCCAGACTGACTAGATGGTGTTTTACTTTTTCCTTTTCTTTTTTTTGCCATCAATTTTCTAAAACATATCGAGGTTTTTTGTTTTTTTCTGCTTGAGTTTGGTGACATAATGACTACTTATAAAACTTGGTGTAATTGTATCTTTTTGTTGTTGTTGTTTTTTGAACCAGCAAAGGCAGCATATTTATGTGTGTGGAATAATTTTGGCTCCCATATTCATGTGACTGATTTGACCCATTTGGAAACTGAAAACTAGGTCAAATGAATTTTAAAGGTAAAGAGGTGCCAAGAGGTAAATTTCCAGTAACTCTGCACATTATTAAATCAGCGTTTCAGCATAAATATGTCACTCACTCCGACAAAGCAGCCAGTGTTTTTGTAGTTTTTGCTCTAGATTGCAAAATACAGGAGTTTATTTTCCCTCTGACTGTTCAATGTAAAACAAGAAGAATCCGTTCTTCATATCCCTCTTGCATCTCCGGATCAGGAATTGCTTTTGGGACCGTTCCTCATCAACATTTTTAATGAGACACACAGCCGTGTTTGGCTGCTTCAGCGCTCTTTAGCTTCCACTCAGGGTTGAGGATGAGGAGGATTAAGGGCAGAGAGCGGGAACAGAGGGGCGGTTCTCTTTCAACATTCGTTTCGGTATCTCACTATGGGACACGCCCCCAGCGCCTGTCCCCCAGAAGCTCTATTACA
>CAEGAE010050882.1:0-42132 GCA_903067095.1 Girardinus metallicus
TATATATATATATATATATATATATAAGAACAAAGTAAATGTTTTCAATATTTGTGCAAAGCTGAAATACAGTTGACTCAGTTCTCATGGGAGAAATGGGACAAGATTCCAACAAACTATTGTGAGCAGCTTGTTGGAGAACACCAACAAACTGCAACTGCAACCTCAGTAACTGGTCTCATGTTTTTTGCAGAATTAATTATCAGCAGGTTCTCTGTCCACGCTGTAGAGAAGCCTCCCCATGTCATGATGCGGTCACTATTTTGTGCCACCGTGCCAATTATGCAATTATGAGCTCCATATAAGCTGTACTTATATGGAGAAAAACACAGCAGGAGTCTTTTTTTTTTTACTAATATTTACTTTGTGGCTAAAATGTGTTGTTTGCTCTGGACTATTTAGCAGTCCAGAGCAAAGTGTCAAACTCCAGTCCTGGAGGGCCACTGCCCTGCAACTTTTAGATGTGCCTCTGCTGCACCACACCTGTGTAGAATAATTAGGTCACTAGCAAGGCTCTGGAGAACTTCTGTACACAATGAGATAATTAAGCCATTTCATTCCAGCGTTTTGTACCTGTGGCACATCTAAAAGTTGCAGGACAGTGGCCCTTGAGGGCTGGAGTTTGACACCCCTGAAGGCACTAGATTAAATGGGCTGAACATGAAGGCATGACAAAAGCTTTCATGTTTTTATTTGTAAAAAACAAGATGCCCTGTTATCTTTTTCCCCTCCCCTGTATATTTACGTGCTATGTTATGTTTACCAACAAAATACACTGAAGAATTCAGTTGCAATATTGCAAAATATAGAAAATTTCAAGATGTGTAAACACTTTGGCCGCTGTGGATATTCACCAGCCCCCTGTGCCCCCTGCAAGCATAAGCGGGTAAAGTCAATGATTTGTTTGTAATGTAAACATTTTACAAGGCTAGGTGAAGTTGTGTTGCTGTTTATCATTATCTCAGCTCCCTCTAGTGGTAAGCTTCTGGTGGAGCATTTGTGTGGCAGTCTCATCCCGTCTCTTCTCAGCAGAGAGGGAGAGAAGGGGGTAGGGATTGAGAGAATGGCGGCCGTGCAATGCACCAGATGCATGGTAGAAAGGAAAGGGTTTCGGCGGGAACTTGATTCCTGGCGACATAGACTGATACACTTCGTTGGTATGAAATCCTATCATGTTTTAGTTTTTCAAAAACAACTCAGTTGTTTTGGCTAGCTTTAGCCGCCAATAAAGAGCGCTGCTCCGACCTAAGCTGCCTTGCTAACTAGTAGCTTGCTGGTTGCTGTCGGTACTGTAGGTAGTTTACAACTGTAGCAACTAGCTTGCGTGTTAGCTCCTTTGTCCAAGCTTTGCCAGCTAGCTGTTAGCCGGTGTTTGTTTTTTTAGGCATTTCCGTGTCAGTTGGACAACTTCACACATATATCACGGCGTGGTATAATAGCATATTTGTAATGTAGTAATGACGTTTACCGTGTTTGTTTACTGACACATTCATATATATCGACTATGCTAACGTGATGCTAGGCTAGGTTAAGGCTTCAGCTAACCTTTATGGGAGGGGTTTTGTTGATACGCTTAGAAAGCTAATGTCACATCAGAAGGATAAAACCCCGTAGATGGCTCAAGTTAACGACTTTTATCAATTTAGCGCCATGTTGAACCCCTTTTCATGTTACTATCTCAGAAATGCGGTTGTGTCAAGATTATGCTAGCTTAGTCCAAACCAACTGTAGATAAGGTTTATTGTCTGACATGAAAATAAGGACCTAACCCAATATCTGCCTCTTAATCTATATGATAATATTAAGGTTTTACTAACCTTTGAATATATTTATTGTTGCAATTGAGTTTTGAACAAACCGTATCGGCACGGTTATAAGTTTTTTCCTAGGCCTTGTATGGATTTACGTTAACAAATAACTCGATTAGGACCGTGATTAAACGCCATAATATAACATTTATATAAGTGACAGTTTATTGCTTTTTGTCTTGCAGGGTTTGAAAGTATTCTGGTGGGAATTTATGGCCCAATGCTGCTGAGAGACCTTAATTTATTTGTGGGTAGGTTATTAATCCTTTATACTTGAAGTGTTTTGGTCGTTGCATTATATAACAAGCAGACTGTCAAACTGATGAGTGTGTCTGTTTTTAAACGCCCTGAAACCTTGTGGAGTACAAAGGTACCTTTTGACATTTGAAACTTGACTTAAAAATATTCCTACTTACCACTATTTTTGAGGTGCCAGCTGTTGATTTTTTTCTATTTTTTCTGGATGATGGTTCACTCAGGTTTTAAACAAACGATCTTTGACTCAGTCATGAACTAGTTGACCTGTTTTACGTGTTGCAGCATTTAAAGCACAAATGTAATATTTCTAGTTGTTTATTTCACAATATGGCCCCCAAAACAACAGGACCTTGCCCTATGTTTGAACACCAACACCCGCGCATTCCACCTATGCATTTCCTGCAATGACATATTTTCACTCAGTTATACTTGTATGCAGATGATATATGTCCAGTAGGTCATAGTTACTGGGGTATTGTTTTGTTTCAACATTTTAACTCAACATTTATGCTAAATCCTATTTCCTGGGTTTATTCCTACCTCTAACATCTCCACATTCCTCTGTCACTTAACCATTTTAATTCAGGCAGTGGTTAATATATTGTACAGGCAAATGTAGGACACCCTTTCAAAAACTGATACATATTCAGTTTTTGCTGATAGTCACTGAAAAAATACATGCAACTTAAAATCTGTGTGGTTTATGAAAATAGTTATGAATGCTTTAAGAGACATTAGTTTTAGATGCTTAATAAGGAACATAAAATGTAAAATGTCCTCTATGGACAAAATATACCTAATGCATTTAAATTTCATCCATAATCTAACACAATACACCAGGGGTGCCCAAAACATGCAGGGCCGACATCCTGCATGTTTTAGTTCTCTCCCTGGTCGTAGCAACAACCTTCTCAGCATGTCAATGTTCTTCTTAGGCCTCTAACGAGCCATTATTGGATCCAGGTGTGCTAAACCAGGGAGAGAACCAAAACATGCAGGATGCCGGCCCTCGAGGACCGACTTTGGGCACCACTGCAATACACTACATGCTATTTAGTTATTCCAAAACAGCAGACCTTAATAAATATAGAGATTTCTAAAGGATGCTTGAAGTCATGAGTCTGACTGTAAATATATTAATGGGTCAAAATGTAACAAATTTTTAGAACTTTTTTTCACTAGGTTAATGCCATAGAACTAGGAGTGGACTAGTATTTCAGCTGATTTTTTGAACATGAAACCGATTTTATCCATCAGTCTTATCTACTTCCACAAGGTTTGAAAATTAGCCACTGTCTCCTTTTGTTCTGTCATGAGAGAGACTTGGAAAAAAAGTGAAATGAAATTTTAAATGAAAAGGAATCGATTATTTTGTTTAGTTAATTTAGTAGTGTGGACATCAGTCCTCTAAGAATTTTTATTTTTATTTTATAGGACAACCTGGTGCAATTAAAACAAGTTTGTTTTGTTTCATGGCTATGAGTAACTGGGATTGGAACAATTAAGGTGCATTGTGATCTCATAAAACTTGACAGGGACAGAAAAATCGGTAGCGGTTGGAATTGGCAGGTCAAGCAGTTTTTTTTGCTGTACTGTGACATATGAAACATTTTTGAGTTTATACTGAAAGGCTATTGCTACAAAAACACTGATACTACAGATTGAAGACAGATTAGTAACAGTCACTGTGTGTCGCAAGTTAGAAAATATAATGAAATGTACAACATCCACCACTGTCAGAGTTACTGTTCGACAGGAAATGATTTTGAGACACTGGAAATATGGTAGTACACATGGGATTGACTTTGAGATCTGGGCATACGCAAAAAGCAATCAATTTAATCTGTAAAACAGCCACACAGTTCAGAAAAGTGAATTTATTGATTAGTCATTTTTAATCAATCTAAGTGACTGCAGTGGACAAGGTTTTAAGGTATCGAACTAAAGATCTACATTAGATTTTGAAATAATCTAGTGGTGGTTTCTGTCATCCCATCCCAAGTTGTTGTTATGTTACTGAGTAGGTTTTATTTAATCTTTCTCCGTAACAGTGATTATTTATAGCATTATGTCATAGCAACTGAAACGCCATGTACTTTTGAATTAGGATAGCAGTGTGGCCTGCCAGGAGCTTAGGGGAAATTTTACTGGAAGTTGTAAAATTATGATCTGCAAGTTATGTTGAATCTCTCAGTGAAGATGATAAGTTTGCTTGTTGCACATTCTGCTGTTCCCAGTGTCATCTGAATTTTGCACCCACCACTTTCGTTCGGTCTCACTTTAAATCCACAGTTTAATTTCTCAATAGCTAAAAAATTGCATGTTGATTTCTGCTGTGAAAGGTGAAAAGGTTGTAAACATGATGCCAAAGAAATAGACCTATCACGCGCTACCCAGAATGGGTCAAGTTGTATTTGAGGAAATGTAGAGTTTTTGTTATGTTTTACAGACTGTGAACCTGATGAGTTGGATGACTGGTCAGCAGAGGCAAGCCTCTCAACATGTTCGTTCTGTAATTTGCCACTGGACAAACTCAATGTAAGGATTTTTGACGACATTGTCAAATGCACAATTTCTCACACAGTATAATATAAGTGCTGAATGAAAAACCAATAAGATAACTGATTATTTTTCCTCCATTTAGGACCAAGTCCCCGCAGCTGTGTCGCCTCTCTCCTCCCCTTCCGATTACTCTCCTTGTCAGACCTCAACCATCTCTGAGAGCAGCCAATCAGCACACAAGTTCCTTCAAGCAGTGTTTCACAAGAAAGGTCAGTCTATTATTGATTGTGTTCCCTGTTTTGACCTTAAAAAAAAAAAATAAACAAAGAACGTGTATGGATGTTTTTTGATGTATGCTGAGTGTGACCAATAGAAATGATCTGAGAAGCTGAAAATATCAAATAAATAAATTCTTTAAATGCGCTCCCTAGATAAAGACCAATTAGGAAAATTATTGTTGAAAACATATACATATATAGATAAATATTAGTATCAGTAATCACAATTTGGGGCTATTTTGTAACCTTATGTCAATGGGATATAATGTCCTGGTTTTGAGCAAAGTGAAACTTTTTTTTGTTAATTGTCTCAGAAGTCTAACTTTGTCTGGCTAATAAATTAGTGTAGGACAAAGCCTTATTAATGACAGGAATAATTCAGAAACTGGCATAAGCTATTATTTTTTACATAAAAGTCATCTTTTCTGAATTCGTGGTCTGAACAACAAGAATGTCCCCTGAAGTTAAAATTCTAATTTGGAAAGTCAAGAGTTTTCTAGACGGCCCCAAGTTCAATCATTGCTGCCACACTTGGTGAAAGTTGCAGATGTAACCTACCTTTTAGCAATTCTGAGCGTTTGTGTCTCATTAAATCAACAAGACGTATAATAATGTAAAACCTTTATTTGTGTGCTTGTTCTTTTGTTTGGTTGCACGAAATGGAAAGGAATAAATCATTGGTTTGTATTTATATAAGCAGTGCAGTAGCAGCCTCTCCTCCCAAAGCCTACCTCAAATTTCAGAGGTTGTAGCTGCAGCTCTCACTGCTTGCTGTAACTGCAGTACTATCAGTTTCTAGTTTTATCACCAAAGTCTCCAATAAACCAGAGAAAGTTGCAAGTCGCTCTTTTAAAAACATGTCACTGGTGGTGTCTTAAAAATGGATAAATACAGCGTCAACGTTGCTAAGTTGGAGACAATGCTCCCACTTCAAACTGAAGTGTTCTTTACGGTTTCACATGACGGTCCGGCTCTGGACACACCACAGCAGTAGTTACTAACTGTTATTATTGTGTTTAGAGTAGATACCAGTCTGATCAGGATGTAAGGCCTAATTCCGATTGAGTCTGAAAGTACCTAATTAGGCACAAATTCCTGTCACCTGGGACATCAATAGTTTGACTGTTTCATGTTTAATATTTGAAGTGAAGTCAGCATACCTATCTTGTCTGCAAATCTCTGGCCCCAACAGACAGTGCAACATGATGTTACTTTGTGTCAAACATGTCTCAGTGTATGCATATTGTCGTGAAAGTAGTTCATCTTTGCCTAATTAAAACCAACAATGCTGATGCTTCACCTAGTCTTCGTCAAAATTTGAGGAATAAGTTGAGGAGAAATTTTAGTTCACTTGCTGATGTCAGCAACTCAAAAGTTGTTAAAAAAAAGTTAATAGTCTTGTACTTTGGATCTAGCAAGGAAAAGGTTGTGTATTTATATATGGATTTTATGTGTCCAGTAGAGAACATAAAAGGGCAGTACTTTAACAAGTTAGTCTTTAGTTGTACTATCTTTTGCCTTTTTTATTCATAAGAAAATGAGAGAACATTTTTAATACTCTACACTACACCAACTTTTTAAAAGTACTGTTCTCCTTTTTTTTCCCTAAGCTTTATTGTTTGAATATTACTGCACTGAGATATGCTCACAGGCAAATTCCTGTGTTTATATGAGCTTCAAGTTGCTCATACAAACGTTTACGAGCTCATCTTTGCTCCATCATACAAATTGTCATCTGAAAGTTGAGTTGATTTTCACTTTCATCTCGATCTCTTCTCTTTGCGTTTCAGATGTGACCCTGGATTGTGATCCCAAAATACCTTTAGTTGCTCATGAACTGATGAAGAAGATGATACATAAGTTTGCTGAGGAGTATGCGTCCAAGTGCCTGCTCCATACCACAACAAATGGAGTTACAAGACCCTCATCTCCGGTACCAGAGACATCAGATGCTCCTCTTGATCTCACAGTGAACCGAACAGGTGTGAAAAGCTGTTGGAGGTTAAAATACTTCGAATCAAAATAAACTTGACTCTGTACAGTTTTATATTTATGAAATATTTTTGCCTTTTAACAGATGGTGTGTTGGATCTCTCAAACCGGAATTCCACAAGCTCTGCAACAACATCATCCAATTCCAACACCTCAGGGTAAGAGTTTTATTTTGCATGGATTTATTTAGTCTAAAGTTTATGGGATATTCTAAGAGAGAAAAAGTTATGAGGGAATAAGAGGAACTTGGCATGTTGGCATTTTATCAAAGAATGCCCTGGCAATAAAATATTACCAAATTGGTGATGCTGATCTTTTCATCTTCTCGCAATACTAAAATGGGTGCTTCAGCCTAAACACTGCTGACTGACATAGTTTTGCAATAGCTTTTTCTTGTAAATTATTCAACGGGCAGCTTTTCAGCCCAAATAATTCAATTCTGTTGTACGGGTTTGTAATCATACATTGTCTTAAAAAAGTATTCACATCCCTTGAATCTTTTCACATTTTTGCTGCGGTACAACCACAAGCTTTATTGTATTTTAGTGTCTTTATGTGATAAACCAACTTCGAGTAGTGTAAAGTCATAAAGTAGAAGTAAAGGAGTACACAGATTTAAAAATGTGAGCTAATAGATAAAACTGGTAAAATTGTGATTAAAGATGCCGTGGCATCCATTTGTGCTTAGTTTCTGTCTTACACTTAAATGGGATTTTAAAGTTACCTTCAGAAGACGCCTGATTAGTAAATAGTCCACCTGTGTCTGAGGGCTGGGCATCAATAGTAAATACAATAGAATGTTCAGTAATTTCCTAGAGCTTTGATTCAGAACCACAAAGCATTCTGGGGGATGTAGGCAGAGGAAAGTCTTTAGCACCTCAACCTTTCTCATGCAGCTAAGCAAGATGAATGGCATTAACTAACTCACTCATTTTTTGGGTACCTAGCAACAACCTGTTGAGTAACCTGTGGAGCAGGAGTTGCGTGTTTCTCCACTGTGCCTCATAATTGCTTAAAAATAAGAAACGATGTGATGTGAAGTGAAGGAAGAAAATGAGTGCAACAGCCATATTTCCAATATTTAAAACAAAAAACTAATCAATAATTCTTATATATTATAGACTGATGTGAAACACTTGCATCATGATACATTTTCTAGATATATTGTCCAGCCCTAATATCCAATACTTAAAACAAAAAGATAATAAATAATTATTAACATTGACTGATATGAAATTTGCATATCGTGATACATTTTTCAGCCATTTTGTGTAAATCTGTTCTGTGAAGGCTTCAGTAGATAGTCAAGGAACATTAGTGAACAAACTGCATCATGAAGACCAAGGAACACACAAAACAGTTTGGGGGTTAAGGTGAGAAGTTTAATGCTGGGTTATAACACAATATTCCAATCTGGTCTAATAAAAATTCACAACTGAATTGAGAATTTTTGTTAAGACTCTACAATTTATGTAAGCATAAAGTCACAATCGTTTCTGACTTATCTTCATCTATTTCAGTCTCTAGATGCAGCAAGCAGGTAAGACACAACAACAAACTTGCAGTTAGTTTCAAAGAGAGATGGTACCACAAACTATTGGCTCAGGGTTGCTGCATAAATATGCACGTCCAGATTTTTATTAGTAAAGAAATTTTAAAATCTTACCTTGTCTTCCTTTTGTTCTACAATTATGTGCCGTTGTGTGTTGGTGTATCACATTAAATGAAAACAAACTACAGTGAAGTTTGGGGATGTAATTCCTGGAAAATGTACAAGCGTTCAAAGGTTATGACTACTGCACGACATTGTAAAAGCTAGCTTGTATTTGATATTGATACTTTGATTCCATGGGGTTGACTCTTTTATCTCTTGAGCGGTAACGTCACAATAAAGGCTTCACCATTACCAACACCCCAGGATTGTACAATGAGACAATAAGGACATCATTGCAGTACTCCACAATGCATTAACTTCCTTTTTCATTGAACTACTTATGACCAACATGTAAAAGTCCCTGGATATCTCAAAGCTACAGGGGTTGCATGCCATTCACAGACTGTCCCACTTGGACGTGAAGAGGCTTTGCTGGGCACACAGAGTGTGTGTGACAGACAGGCAGCAGTGTGTGAAACAGACTGAGAACATACAGACATGAAACAGTTGCAGTGATGTTACCAACACAAGGCATAAAGGAGTGGACCCCTGAGTCTTCACCCCACCCTGTCCCCTAAGCCAACCCCCCTCATCACCTCCATCCTGACCCTGCTGTTTGGTCCTCCCATCCCTAGGAGGCAGCACAAGCCGAACGAGTACATTGAGAGGAGCTGGGAGCTGTCTGAGGGGTTGCTGTCCAAGGCTTTGAAGGATATCCGCTCAGGGAGGCTGCAGGAGCAGCGAGCTGCCTTGCTCTATGGGATACCCCTGCAAACCTTGCGGCAAGGTTTGGAAAGCTGGACTGACGGGAAGCTCGGTGTGCTTCATCAGCTTAAGCAAGGTGGCAGGGACTGTAGGGATGAGGCAACCTCACACAATGCGATGTCCTCAACATTGGGAGGAGAAGCCCGCCTAGTCCTTCAGAAGGTGGCAGCTTGTGCGGAACAGGCGGAAATTGGGGGTGGGGCAGAGGAGAATTCAGAGTTTACTTTCCCATCGTCTACTCTCGCTTTTTATCAGCCAAGTGGCCAACAAAAAACCCTCCCCTACTGTTTGTCCCAGCTCAGGAATGCTCTTCAGCGACCAACAAGTCCACCTCCCAGTTTGGGATCTCCCACATCCCTGCGGATTCCTCAGGTTCGTTCCATGTCGGTGTCAGCAGAGAACTGCAGCACGACTGAAGATCTCCATCAAAGTACCTCGCTAACAGAGAGTACTGCCAGTCTGTCTTCGGCATCTGCCAGACCTTTATCTTTCTTCAAACTCAGATCGCCTTTGTTGGCACAAAGCTGTTCAGACAGCACCAGCCAGATACCTCATCGTCTGGGACAACGCAGATCCTCACTGGATGAGCCAGAAGACAGTTGCCGGGATAAAGACAAACAACCCAGGAAGAAACGGGGAAGGTATCGCCAGTACAACCATGAGCTGATGGAGGAAGCCATCACCATGGTGATGGCTGGCCGCATGAGTGTCTCTAAGGCTCAAGGAGTTTATGGAGTGCCACACAGCACACTGGAATACAAAGTCAAAGAACGCACTGGAACTCTGAAGAACCCTCCCAAAAAGAAATCTGCTACCTTTTCTTCATCTAATTCCAACTTGTCTGGATCCAGTACCAAGACCAGTTCCAGTAACTCAGGAAGTCTTGCATTAGCTGCCGACACGAAGAGTTTTTAGACCACAGAACGCCTCAAAGTCCTCAACACTTGAACAAACCAACTCTTACAAGATAGAAGTTCTCTGGAGACTTTCAGAAATTCAACTCTTGCCTTTAAGAAACACATTGATATTAATATTCAGGTCTTTTGTGTGTCCGTTATGTGATAGTCACACTTGAAGTTGTATTTTTCTGACATGGTCCTTGGCTGTTTTTAACCAGATTTTTTAAAAAACTGCGCAGTTTTCAGGTAACTGTGGTGCTCACTGCATCTTTAGAGTACATGGACTACTAAACCAAATTCTCAAAACCACCGAAGTTAAATGAGCTTTGTGGATTTTAATTGCATTCCATTTTGTTTAGTGAAGGTGCAATACCAATCTTATGCACTCTCTTTTAAATCGGGTACCAATAATTTTTTCCCCACAATGCCGTTTCAAACTACTATGAAATGAAGCAGTCTGTAACAAGACGTTTCGTATGCAAAAGGTGACATTTTGTACCCATTTAGAGAAATAATGATTCTAAATAATTCTCTTTAGTCTACTCTGTCTACTATAAATAAATCTTATGTGACCCCATTTGGACCATTTCGTGGTCCAAACGGGGATCTGAAAATAAGAAATACAGCACTGTCCTCAGAGAATAATACACATATAAAGTAAGTTATACTTATGAAACTACAAAAATATAATAATTTTACAGTTTGTTTATTGATGTGTATTGTATGTAGGAAGTTGTGATAAGGCAAATTACTGTTGTGTTTTTCAGTGGGAGAACTGGCCCTAATTGTTACCGTTAACTCTGCTGAGGATCAGTTATGAAAAACACAGCTTTGAACCTCTGGAGCTCTGAAATAAAGTGTGACGCTCATATTCGTTTCTTAGCTGTTAGACTATTAGGCTATTCAGGTTTATATCAGTTCTTGGAACTCCATGATAGTGGAGTGTTGATGATTGTGATTTTCAGCTTTTTATCTCTCTGGGTTTTACCTGAGCTTCTCTAGTGACTTAGAGCCATTACAACTATTGAGGTGTTTGCTAACATTGTAAAACACCTCTGATAACAGGGAGATTGTACATGACATAAAGAGTTTTATGTTCAAGAGATTAGTTTGAAACCAACTTTTGTGTGCTTTTGTTTTGTGCGCGCTTGTCTGGAACATTTGTTGGAATGCTACTGTGCTGCATGTTTTACAGTGTGCACTGAGAAGCTTGGGGACACGTCTGTTCTCTGTACATGTACTGCTTGTAAACAATGTTCTTTTCTTATCAAATATTTACTTAACTCTGCTACGGTAGCTGTACTACTGCTAACCTCATACATGACTGCTGCTTAACTTTACTCGACTGTTCTCCCCGCACATAGGCGTGTAGCTTTGTTGAACACTTCTATAAAACAAAGATTCAAAGATGCAGAGAAGAGCATGAAGCTGAAAGACAGATTAGCGTTTTTGCATGTACAGGGCGCATTGTTGTTGATAACTATTTGTTGGTTACTGGAGAGTACAATAGGTTTTTTTTGTGTGAAATGTCTTTCTGATCGTAACTATTTAATGCAAGGCTTAAAAGCTGCTGCTTCTTCTGTTCGTGAAAATTCTAGATGTTGGTACTTTTAATGTTTGCCTCTCAAATGGGCCTATTTTCATGAATAGTGCTATTACCAAAGCAGCATTTCAGGGTTACCCACACAAAGCTGCTGTGATTTATTTTGCTGCTATGCTAGCCTGTCTGTTTCCTGTGCTCTTACACCATCTGACCTCATCCTATTATACAGTACCTCTGAATCTCATACATCCAGTGTCCAGTTTGGCATTGCTTGTGACGGAGCTCTTATATGTTTTGAGTTGTTTGTTTCTCATGGAAGAGAGCCTGAGTCAATAGTCATTACCAATACTTTAATTCCTATATGTATAGAAAGCCATTTAATGGAGAAATTCAAATCTATAAGGATATTTGCCATGTTCCTTGAAAAGCTCCCCGTCCCCCAATTTTCTTTTGTTGTATATGAGTATTTTTTGTGTGATGGTCTCAACAATTTTTTTGTTCACTGTGTCTCAGGCTGCACAGTATTACTTTAGGTTCTCACAGTATGATAACCTGGAGTAAAAATACAATGGATTCATGCCAAGAGAATATCCATGTAACCAGCGATGGCTGCTTATTGTATCAAAGGCCCTTTTCACACATGAAATATATATATATATATGTAAATCATGTAAAATGAAAATAAAATCTAGAAAATATATGTACAGGTACTTAAATATCCACATGTAAAAATTGTTGAGTGTTTCAGCTCACAGATGAGCTCAAGAACTCAAACACGGTTTCAGACGCAGGGTAGTGGTTCAACTTGGGAATTTTCTAGGTGTTTAACGCCCATGGAAATGTTTCTTGTCCTTATTCCTCTGTAGCCTGCTGTTGAATGTCGTGTAGGTTTTTAAGTGGATGCTGCTGGACATTTTAATTATTGCCAGTTTAAAATTAATTGAACTATTGTAAAAGATTTTTATTAAAATTCTTCTCAATCTAGTGACTTGTATAATAACTTTTTCTGCTCTTTTGGCACACAGACACACAGATGCTGTAGGAAAAGGCAGGAAAAATTTTATGATACATTTATTATTTTATTTATTCAAGATATATGTCTATATTTCTTTAAATAACCAATTAGTAAATCCTGTAGGACAGAGAAACTGACTCTGAATCTGTCCTCACTAGGCCCATGTTATGTTAAAACATTAACTTATAAATTATTAGTATGAAAAAGTATTTTATTAAATAAAATGATAATGAATAAGTTACATTTAAAAAATAAATAGTTTGCAAAATAAATAAAAATAATGAATAAGTAAAAGAGGTAACTAATAAAAAATTGGTTTGGAAATAAATTGTACTAATGTTAATACTATTAAAAATTACAAATAATAATTCATGTCACACTGACTGGAAAACAGGAAATTCTTATTTTTTTGTATATTTGGTACATCGATATTTTATTGTGCTATTTATTTTTGTATTTTTGGCAGCAGCCATCCTCCATAATTCTTCTCACTGTTCTGTATTTTACAGACCTGTACCTGTGGGATGAAGGTTTTACAAATGTACATTTTAAGTAATTTGGAGAACACTGTTTCAGCTTAATGAAGCCTTCAGATGAAATAAAACTGCATGTGTGAAAAGGGCTGGCCGATCAAATTATAACTAAGCCCAATTTCCCACAAACAAATGAGAACACAGTAATGTTTTAATGCAAGACTAATTGCAATACGTTGTGTACGGACATTAGGGTTCTTAGGTGAAGGGTTATTTTTGTTTGAACTGTTTGCAAATCAGTAAAGCAACTTCACATTAATCTTCTATTTATGCATTAATCAACTATTGCACTATAATTTATTTATTCTTTTGTAGAATCCTGTTTTGTTGTGGTATGCATTATTTATGAATTGTGATGCGTAACTGTGATTTTAGGCTTGACTGTAGATGTTTTTAATTTACGACGGGGCACTTTCATCCAGTGTGATGTGTAAAGCTTCAAGTGCATGAATGTTTTTGAACTTATATTATTTCAGTCCAGAACTGACAGAATTTCCTCATTGTTGTGTTTCTGTGTTTATGTTTCTATAAAATAATTTAAGTGATATTTAGAAATTACCTTGATTATTATAACTTGACAAGAACACTACAGAATGTAATTTTATATTTTGTAAAGTTTGTCCTTGACAAGGTCTAGACCCAGAAAGTACTTAACTATCAGGTAGAAAAAAATTTATTCTCTAACACGCTATTTAAGTTAATGTTGCTGAATATTTGATTTTTACTGGAAAACACCTGTAACTGTTGGCTGTTTTGAACAATAGGCGACGTTTTGAAACTGTTACTTTGTTGGCAAAAATGTTAATACAAACATACTGTTGCCATACAATGTGAAAATGCCTTTGAGCGCTTCTACAATCGTTCCTCCTGCTTTCAGCAGAACGTCTCAATCGCCTTCAGCAGTTGATAAATAAAACAGTTCTCCACATCAATCAGTAACTTGTACTGGCTTTAATTCCTTAAAATGCTTGTAGCACACTATATTTTGAGATGGACAGCTGTTCTTACTGTTTTTGAGGAACTGCCTATGTGGTGCAATAAAATGGCAGCTTTACATGGCGCTTCCCTAAAATGTTTTAGTCTTAGCAATTTCATTTTTTGTTCATCGAAAAACCTTACCGCCAAGAATTTTTATTTTTTTTTAAAGTAAGATTGTGCTTGAAAAACTAAATTACAAATTTTATATTAAAAATGCAGAAATATTCTTCCTGTCAAGGGAAATGATTTAATGACATAGCTGCTAGCCACCAACTGGCAAAATATGGAATAACTGAAAATACCAGTTTGTCACTTCAGCCGGGCTTCACCGAGACCCCCACGAGGACCACAGTTTCATATCTAGACATTTAAAATAACTTCATTAAATCTCCAGCTCATCTAATTTTATGAATAATTGGTCTTAAAGAAATAGTTTTCATAAAATTATAACCCATATAACTGCAAAAATGGGAGGGGGGGGGGGGATTACATGACACAAGTAATTTTCACTGATATAGAACAAGCTCTCCATAAATTAAATGTGTAAAATAAATAAATACTAATATTCACAATTTAAGAAAAAAAGATATTACCAGTACTCTTACCACCAATAATGTTTTTATATATTTTCTGATAACTTTATGCTCTTGCCAAGTTGTCTGGAGGAGTTATGGCTCCTCGGTGAAGGCAGGTTGAATTTGACATGGTTTGTTTATTTTTGTCCAGTTAGAGCAATATTTTAAGGTATAAAGTTGAAAATCAACAAAAACAAAGCAATATCATTTCACTCTCTGTTTTATACTTTTATTTCACCCTAGAAGTTGCACATATCCCCATTCATACTATATTGTCTACTTTTATTTTAAAAGGAAGCATTATGACACAGGTCGCTCCCATGTTGCCTTCCTACACATTTAGCACTGCAGTATACATAATCTTAACAGTTAACCATCAACTTGCCACATACTGTATGATCATGTTGAAACAAATCTCCACGTAAACATTTGCACGTCATGTATATCATACATACGCAGCAATAGCGTCAGTTCACAATAAATGTTATCTTGCGTCCGGATAAACAGCTCTGTACAGAAATACATAGTCAGATCAATCCCATCATAAAGACAGATTCGAATTCAATCCTAAGTCAAAGTCAGTTTATCATGGTAGGTCTTACTGTTTCTATATCAATTTATAGTTGGTGACAGCTGTGCTGAAATTCTTTGTGAACAATTATTTGCTGACTTGTGTTTGTTTTGGTATATCCCTCTAAATGAAGGTTTTGCATTTTTATCTTTAGTTCCTGGCTGCCATCTGTTACAGAAGAAGGGGGAGTTGTGGAACAACGAGGGACTACGTTACACCATCGTTCTCCTTTGGATGCCGTTCTACGTTCTCTCTGCCCACCACACCAGTCCTTACTCTACCAAATCCTTAAACTAGCTCATCAGGAAAAATTGCTTTCATTTCACAGATCAGTTGGTCAGGCCGAGTTTCATTGCTGTCACTGTGGCGTAAAACCACAAGTTGATATAAAACCCCATTCAGTCTTTTTAAATGAATGTAACACCCATCACTATAGGTTCTACTGCCCTTCAGGTGATTGTAATCATCAAAGTCGTTGCAGTTTCCCAGACCATCTAGGGGACTTTGAATCTTATGGCAGCCTTCATCACCACTCTTTCAAAGACTGTAACAGTGAAAGTCAGCAGGGCTCAAGCTCCGACTGTGTGCAGAGGTGCAGGACAGAAAAGTGTCCAGCTCCATGTTCTGAGATGTTGCACTGTAATTCCAGCCAGAGCCATGCAACAGGCTGTGTAAACATGCTGATGTCAAATGTCTCGTCTACACTGTTATCACAGTCCCTGCTTTGTACTTCCTCCTCTAGATTATGCAGGTCTGTATTTCATAAGAAACACCTGTCTTGCTCCTGTTCTTGTTGTCAACCCCATATCTGTCTGACACCTGTCAGAACCAGAGAAGAAACGGGTTTTGGAGACGGGGATAGCACTTGTACTGTCCTGAACAGAGAGCGTAGTCCTTCTCCTCCTCGTCTTTCTCCTATTCCCCAAGATATCAGTAAGAAAATGGATGAAAAGCCACCATCACTTTCCTATCACACTCAGGGGAAGGAAGCTGACCTTGCAGGTAAAAACAGTCAGAGAAGTGCTTGCCACATGGCAGGTGTAGATGCATCTACAGACGCTGAGCTGCAGTATAAGACTGTAGGACATAATCAGGCAGAACAGAATCTGGGGGGAAGTTCGCTGCAGGATATTGTAAGACGTGTCACTCGTAATCTGGACACCATCACAGCAGACCCTACTCTGGTCTCTACAACAGCTCTTTATGTTTCTGAGGACCAGTCCCCAGATGCCTCAACCAGCCAGCCATTCCATGCTGATGCCCAGCTGACTGAAATCATCACCACAGTGCTCCACACAGGCAGTGCTAGTGACTACAATCTTAATGAGCTGTTTAATCAGCATCATAACAAAGAGCCAAAGTCACCTAACACCCGTTCCCGTCGGCGGCAGGAAATTCAGGTCGCTACTGCAACACCTGCTGACGATGCATGTGCCAGAAGGAATGCCTTGGCAATTAAAAGGGAGTTGGCCATGCTTGATCTGTCATACAGTCAGAGAATGGGGGCGCAAGCTAAAAAAGTAAGACTGAAAGCAAAAAACATGTCTGTACCTACTTCTGTCACTTCCCCAGACTCAGATCTAATTAAAGAAGCTTGTGAAAGAGAGACAGAAGCAAGGGTAGAACTTGGAAATAATCTAGATCTAGGGGTTAATGAGGGAACACCATGCATAATTTCTGTTGAAAGTGACAGGGACAAAGCTAAGGAAGATGTGAAGGCAGTGATGGTAACAGATGAACATGAGGCTGAACAGGAAAAGAGAGAAGGGATAACAAGTTTTGGCAAAGGTGAGTTTACCATTTCTAATGTTAGACATGCCCCAGAGCTGCTGAACACATGTGGAAAACAAGTTCTAAAAGGTGACCATGCAGTGCAAGCGCAGACAGTATCGATGAGTCCTATTTCTACTGACTGTATTGAAGGGTGTGGGGGGAGCCAAGAAGAAGCCATATTAGTTCAAAACTATGATACAGACAGCACACCAGATAAAGGTACTCATAGTCAAATGAATGAGGGGCAGAAATGTAAGTCCAGGGGAATAAGAAAGTCTGTGAGGAATATAGTCCCTCCACAGCGGCTTTCTTCCTACATCACCTGGCATACTCCTATTTCTCATGCCTCATCTGTAGAAACTGACATCACCCTGGCAAAATTAGAGAGTAAAACCCCTTTGTACCCACAGGAACACAAAGGGAACCTTACCTTTGAACCAACACCTAAGGAACCATCTGTACCAATGTGTAAACAGTCAGAGGATAAATGTCAGATCTTACAGAAAACTGAGGCCATTGAAAAGGGGAGTTCTCAAAAAGAAAGCCCTGAAAAAGAAACTGATAGCAGTGATAGTTCTGCATATGGAAGGCTCAGGCCATCTACAAGAAGACTAAAAGCTTTGAAGATGCTCCAAAATACAATAAATGTTAGCAGCCCACCTAGCCCCAAAATTCAGTACATCAGCCCAATAAAGCTCATGTATGTATCCCAAGTGAAGGATAATGAAGGAGTAAAGTATAGTCTTAAGTCGGCAGGTTCCGGTTCTAGTCTACAAACAGAGGAGGCGTTTGACCCATGTGTAGAGTCTTCATGGGCAGGGACACCTCAGAAGCACAAAAGCCAAAGCAAGGAGAATGCAGTATCGCCCGCAAAGAAGAGTCCTTCACCAGCAAAAGCAGTTACCTCACATGAATCACCTACATCATCACTGGCGAAGTCAGCAATATGTCAGTCATCACCTAGGTCAGCTGCCTCTTCACCTAAAAGCAGTGCAAGAACAAGTGATGGTACTCCATCCAAACGTTTGTCTGAAACTGAGAACCAGCGATCACCACGTGAGTCTGTGTCCCTCGCTGAAACCACTCCTCCAAAACGACGTCCAGGCCGACCAAGAAAGCTTGGACCCCAGCTCGAGCAAAAAGTGAAGAGGCCCATTGGTCGTCCACGAAAACAGAAAGATTCAGATGCTGTATCGGAGTCTAAGTCACTAAATGGAAAAGGTTCCAAAACTGATACTGAAGACGATGTCACCAAGAACCTTAAAATAACAGTTGTGTATGGCCGTTCGAGAAGAAACAAACGAGTGGTGTCTGAGAGTTATGACCAGCTCCAAACAGATTTCAACAATACTTGCCATGCAGTGGATCTTAAAAGTGACTTGGGCTTTTCATTACACTGCTCAACAAGGAGCTCAGGTATCATTAAATCATCCCCAGAAGAATTTAGTTTTATTAGAACCGCAAAAGAGCCCCCAACTCAGACTATGAGTAGCATTAAAAGTCAGGTGCCTGTTGAATCTGCGCCCTTGAGAAAACCAGGCAGACCTGCAAAAATTAAGATCTCTGGAATTTCAGTCACTGTTACTTCTGCGTCACCTCGGCGTCGCCAAATTCAGATAAATAGAGAGACCCGGATATCACCTAAAGCAAAACCTCCAAAGAAAGCACTCCTACTAGAGTCTGAGAAAGAGCCTTGCATAGGCAGCAGTCCATTACCAATTAAAAGTAATTCAACGGAGGTGGTGGAAGCAAAGAATAGAAATAAATGTGAACTGCCAAATGAGACTATACCTTTAAGGCACTCAAAAAGGGAGAGGAAACCCTCAATACACCTCGTGCATGCTGTTGCTACCTCTACCTTTAGGTCGTACAAGTACAGTCATGCTCTGTTGAGGCGCTCCAAGCAGCTTCTTATAAACAAGGCTAGCAGTGAAAGGAAACAGGAGGATCAACAAGCGAGTGCAGAAACTCAGACACTAAAACGACAGCCTTCTAGAAAAGAGCAAGAAACCATCACTCAAGATCTGAGCAAAGTGGCAAAGGTTTCACTAGATTCAATCTTTAGCCCAAGAGAGACAGTACGGTGGTGGGCGGCATCAGCTAAGGAGAATACAATGAGCCAGGAGCTTGCCAGACGGATAAGAGTCATCTCTGACACGTGGGTCACTGATTCTCCTGATGACCAACACAAAGAAGTGGTCCATAATTCTAATCTAGACATGATGGGAAACAGTCTGTCATTAACCAGAAAGTCGAAAAAGTCCTCTGTGGTCCGAGCACTGTTTGATTGTTCACCCAACAAACCAAGGTCCTGTAGCATGCAGCAGATCTGCTCCTGGTTTATGCAGACCACCGAGACACAGTCTTTGGCTATTGTCAAGAAGGCAAGCTCCCGTAATCCATTTGAAATCATGCACTTCCCTCGTTCTACCAATAATAAAAGTGTTCGCCACAGTCCGCAGGCAGAGCGACTCCGCAAGCATATCAAAAAGTTTCCAAAGACTGTGCCAAAAAGTCCTCTACAGCATCAGCTGGCTATGCTACAACTGAGGAAGAAGAAGAAGGCTAATCAGATATGTCGACGACTGTTTGCTTCCAGACTTGCAGTGGGCAAACACAATCGAGGTGTTATGTGGTGGAGATTTAGCTTGTCTGCTCAGTTTCGGGCCACTTTGTTTAGAGTGAGGAGAAGGTTTTTTACTCTGAGAGAAAGGGAGAGGAGGCAATCGTGGAAAAGTAAAAAGAAAAGCAAAAGAAAAATGGCCTCCTCAAACAGGCCAATAGCAAATGTTCTTCAACTAAATCATCATAAAGCATTGCGCAGATCAGCAAAACAGCTATCTGAATCTCTTCAGGAAAGTTCTCCCAACTGCTCTGTCGATCAAACTCTGAAGCATGCTGATATCCACAAAGAGCAGAAGCTCTCTTCAAAAGCCTGGAGTCCCGAGAAGCTGAAAGAATGTCGTGTGTTTCTGAGAAAGATCAATTCTCCAGACAACGAGTCAACCGAGGAGGAGGGGGACTCTTGCACTGTGACACTGGATAATGGCACGCCTTCTACGGACTTCTTTGAAGGAAACGAGAAGGACCTGGAAGGAGTTGCTAAAGCTGTGAGAAATGGAAGAAAACGGAGCTTGAACAAGAGGACTTGCTCAAGAAAGCGGTCAGATTGTGCACCCAAATCGGTCCCAAATGGGAAAGAGAGGGGTAAACACAATCAATCTGAGGTAGCATCCCCTGAAATACCACAACCACCACCAGCGAAAGTGTTGAGACAATCGCGAATGAGGGGCCTGACCGGGCCAAGATGGTGCGACTATGTTATTGGTAACTACCCTTTTCCTATTTCTTCAATTTGAAGACATTAAAATGTAATAATTACAATGAAGCCTGTCAAATTAAGATGATCTGTTTTTCTGACAGGAACCTAAATGAAGCAAGGGCTCCTCCTCTTTCTGGGATGAGGCTGCAGTTTAACCTGGTGCCTTCGGATGTTGAGCTGACCACGTGGACTGACCGCCTCACTATGGTTCAGTCTTACATTCAGCAGCTATGTAGCAGTCTAACTTAAAAAAAAAAAAGCTTGATGTTGCACTATTGTTATCCATGGATATGTATGTGCTTCTTTTCTCTGATCGTGTATATTAGAGCATTACTCATTACTTTCAAGAGTTTTAATAGGTTGAATATTTATAAAGTGAAACCTTGTTGTAAGGAAAGACGGAGCTCGACTGCATCAACACAGCGCCGTCAGCTCCACCCCACATGAAGGTCAACACCACTTTTCTTCTTTCAGTTTGTAATTTTGCTATTTAAAAATCACTCCTGTTCTAAAATCTGTTAAATATATACTTTTTATATTTATAACAGCTCTTATTTTAGCACTCTTAAAATGCAAACTTTAATTAGTTTTTTATCACATCAAAGATAAAGATAAAGCATTGAAATACTTTAGCAATGTTTGTCTAATCCAAGCCCTTGGTTTATTTTGACTTAGCAGACCACAAAAATACTTTTAATGAAGGAATGGTCTTTGCTGAATTGTAATTCAATTGACACTTTATGTCCCTTTTAGGTAAGCTAATAATTTGTCACCCCAACTAAAAGCATTTAATTTTTTTATTTTTACATCTGTAAGCTTGCAGTGACTACATGCTCTTTGTTGTGTCCCACCAAGCAGTTGGAGGACATAAGCGTTGCTTTCTCTGTCCATTCGTGGCTAGTCGTAATCTCGTAATCTGTCTTTTTCACCTCTAGCATTCACTTATTTGCTGCCAGATGTACTTCTTGCACTATTCCACGTGAGATTATTAATCCCACTACACAGGCTCCTCCTCCCGTGTTTTGCACAGCCCATGTCCCACCCCCAGGTCCTACTGTAAACTTAGAAACTCTCTTTGGTGCAATACAAAGCCAGATGATTTATCATTATTTAGAAATTATTTTATTGCTGACAGACAAATGGATGTACCCAGTTACCATTGGCCTGGGATGTTATTCACCTTTGTCCATTGACGTGTAGTGAGATTTTAACCCATTAAAACATGTCGGTACTCTTGCAGTCACCGATGTCCTCACACTCCAACATTTAATGGGTTAAAACGGATCGCTCTGCTTTTCTCTCTTCAAAGAAGCAGAAAAGTAACAAAAACTATTTTTTCCACCGTAACATTAAATCATATTCCACTTCTAGCATTATTTACAGTATATGAACAGATGGGAGATATTACTGCTTCTCTGGTGTTTATTTTTTTTTCCTTAAGATGCCTACCTCCACTGGGGCTGTGCTAAGCCTACTGCTGTTTAGCTTACTAGTCATAGATGAGGCCGGGGAATTGATTGACCAACACTAATCTGGGATCAGTTTGCTTTTCCTGCCATCTAAGAGCACATAGGTCAAAACTTAACCATGCAGTGAGTATTATGACTGACGACACATTTGCATAGATTTGTCACTGGTTGCATTTTTATCATAAGGGAGGTTTATAAGGCTCGGTCTTGTGGTGAATAACCCTGGTGCTCTGTTGTATGTGTTTTTTAAGTGTTTTTATACAAGGCATTACAGATGCATCAGAGGTGTCTGTAACTGGATCAATAAAGTCTTTTCCAGTAAATCCTGAGTGATTATTGTTAAAATATACTGTATGAATGGGCCAAGGCGGTACATATCTTTAACGAGCCTTCATTTCAGAGTTAACCGAAGGGTTTGACACTTGTAGGCTTAGTTTTGCAACATAAGTTTAAGCCAAGTTTAAAACAGGCTGCTAGCACAGATTTTTATCCATTTGAGGATAACATGCAGGTGGATATATAGAATATTGTGACATAATAATTTGTCTCATTTCAAAAAGCAAAACTCATAGGGTATTATATAAATGTGTTATGTAGAGTGAAATAATTAAGCTTTTTTTAAAAAAAAAATCATTCTAATGACAAAATTCAGTCTCACAATTAGAAAATTTTAGAATAACTTTAGAATAATTTTAGAATACACCTGCAAGGGTTCCTGGACACAAGAGAGGACAGGGAGAGACAAGGAATGGAAACAAGAACACAAGATAGAAAATAAGGAAAACAAAAAGCATGAGCAAGAAACAAAAGTAGAGCGCATTTAGTTAATAGGACAAATTAAAGTCAAAATATAAATGGATTTCCATTCTTTCACTTTCCTACTTTTATCCACCTTGAATAAGCAAATACAATTCCAGGCTTCATAGGAACCGTATTAACATGAATAGTTTTAATGGCTGTTATTCTAACCTGTGATACCATTAGAATCAAATAAACAAACCCAATGAAACAAATTTACTTATGAATAACCTGTGTAGTAGAGGAGACAACTTATTTTTCTATTTATTTGTTTTTATTATAAAAGTTAAGACAGAAAAAATAATGGCACACAAATAAATTCAGTGAAAGCTTAAGATATAACAGCAATAGTTATTAACCATGAATCTTTAGAGCTTAGTTGCATTTACTAAGACCCAGTAGGTAATGAATAATTATCACTATATAGACATTGAATGTAACAACAGTAATAGGAGACAAATAAAAGACAAGCATTTCTGTTCCTGCTGAGTAAAACACTTAAACTGTTAAAGAGTGAACGTTCACGACACATTGGCCTCTTGATTGATGAGAGGGTTCAGATCCAGTTTGGTTTTCTCCAGAGCTGCAATCTTTGCCCTCCGTGACGAACGCACCACAGGAACAGACTCTGGGACATTTTCTCCATCACTGCAGCCAAACAGATGCACACAGACTGTAAAGGTCTGGTTCTGCAAAAGAAAACGGGCATATTTCTGTCCCGTTAAAATAGATCTGAACTCACCTCTCCTCTGATGACTCAGCCTTTCTGCTCGGCCTTCTGCCCCCTTTGGCAGTGGTGGCTTTCCTTTGACCTGTGCAGACAGACACTCAGGTTACCTCCCGGAGCCGAGTCACCTCCTCCTCCTGTCAGGAGCGCTATAAATAAAACTGTGCTGTGAATAACTGCATGTACAGGCACAGGATCTGAGTTACCTCTCTTAGGTCTCTTAGCGGATTTTGATGGATCTTCTGTTGCTGCTTCTACAGAGACACAATGCATATTTTTCAGAAATTAAAGCTTTTCAAAAATACACTCAGCATCTCTCAGATGATAAGACCACTCCTTCACAGCAGGTATAACTGGATTTACACACATCAATTCGCTCAATGAGAGAATATCCAAAGGTGTGTACCGTCTGCGTTGACGTCCACTGGTTGGAGAGCACTGGCGTTGATCAACTCTGCCTGTTCTTTAGAGTCCACCAGCTGATGCAGCATCTTCTCCAGAGCACGGAGGCAAACGCGATCCTTTACCACCTACCAGGACCCAGAGGAGACAGGAGACAGGAGGAACTGCAGCGTAGATCCGAGTCCAGTTTGTTTCAAAATGCCTCCAAACGGCACCAAAGTGCTTGGTCTTGTTCTCATCCGTACCTGTATGAGTTGCTGCAGCAGTGTCGTCAGGTCGTCCCTCACTGTCTCCTTTCTGCTGAGCTCCAGGTTGCTCAGAGTCTTGGCGTAGAGGCGGACTTCAGGGGCCGTGGGATCTTTGAGCATCTCTCCGCACATACGCACTGCCAGGTAGTCATGGACACACACCTCCTGAAGAAAAAAAAACATCAGGACAAATGGTCAGGCATATACAGACTCCTAAAATTCAGTGAACGTGACTGTCATGTGTGAAGTGCCTTGCAGAAGTATTCATATGTTTCGAGCTGAAATAAGCCAACATAATTGTGAAGTGGAAAGAAAGGACTATTTAGTTTTCAAGTTGTTTTTACTACATGAATTTCTGTCCAAAGGCACGACACCTCTAAATAAAATCCAGCACAATGTACTTCCTTCAGTCACCCCCTAATTATAGATTCCAGTTGTAAGTAATTTGATAAAACCATCTGTTCTGTGAAAGCCTGAGACTGATTAAAGAACATTACTGAAGATACGACATTCTGTAACGACATGCAAAAATCTTCTGCCAGAGACTTGCTGAAGTTCTTGGCTGTTGTTCCGTCCTACCTCTGTGTTAGCTGAAGGTTTGATGAGTCCACTGGGCCGGGTCAGCTCAACTAGTAGTTCAACCACGTTGTTAAGGTCCACCTCAGCCAGTGGAGAAGTGGCCGGCGCGTTCAGCAGAGTCCGAACTGTTGGCAGGAAGGTCTCCTCCACAACCTCCTGGTGGGCTCTGTCACACAAACACCAACTGCTCTTTAATCACATCGCAAAGAGAGGAAGTCCTCTGACTAAACCTGGGGGTGTTATTACTGGGGGACCTGCTCTCGCGGGCGTAGAGTTGGAAGAAAACTCCCAGACAGTGGCGCAAGCGGACATCGTCCTCAGTGACAGGATTGTACCACAGCAGCACCAGGCGTGAGAGCATCTTTGCACTCGAGATGCGGCCCGTGTACATGAGCTTGGCCAGACCCTCTGCTGTCTCCGTCCGCAGGTCAGACATCTGGGTTTAACAGAAAAACATTCAAATTCCCTCAGAAAGTCAGACACAAATAAGGCTGCAATGATTTTAGGGATTATCCTGATGATTAATAGAAAACTGGATTAATGGATTGGCTTATTGTGCAATTTTTTTAATCTAACCACTTAAGCTTATTTTACAAAATGTTGGAAATATATATATAAAAATATATAAATAAAAATATTGTATTGCCTAAACGGTAATACCATCATTCTTTTCAAGTATGCTTCATCATTACTACCAAAGGATTCATCTGCAACTAAATCTCATCCCTCTTCTTGACTGATCAAGAAGAGGGATGGACACATGCTGTTTGACAAAACAGCAGGTGTTAGCTGGAGTCTATGTCCTCCAGCTAACAATTAACTGATTACTAATTTCGTTATTTCAGTAATCGATTCATCACAATTAATCCAAGTGACTGTTTCAACCCTAAACACAAACACTTATTTGTCAGTGGTGTTTGACTTAATCAAGCTCACCTCACTGTCCAGGAACTCTGACAGCATCACCAGTATGCTCTGTGCTGTGTCTTCTGGAATGCTCCCCTTGTCCTCGGCCGATGCCGCGTCGCCCTCCTGCCTGTCGGGTGACAGCGTGGGCTGGACGGTCTGAGTGGACGCCGTTTCAGAGAGCAGCTGGAAGCCGAACAGCAGCAGTAGGTCAATGATCGCCCGCAGAGCGCTGATGCGGATCTTCACCTCATCCAGCTGGGCGATCTGGAGAAAAAACAAAAACAAAAAAGAAAACGCAGATTTTAAACTTGTTCTCAATAATGCCTGCAGATCTATGGTGGCTCTTAACTTTAAGAACTACATTACCTGCAGTGTCTTGCAAAATTATTCAAAGTTTCTTGGATTTGTCACCGTATGACCATAAACCTGACTATATTTGATGTAAGGTAGCAGAAAATATTTGTTTTATTTCCTCACATAATAATCATCAGGGTATCTGTAGGTTTCAGAAAGTCAAATTTAAGGCATTTTTAACGCAACCTTGAATGAAATCTAAAATCGAACCTCTCTGTTAATATTAGGAGGTGTGTTTCTTGAGAACCTGCTGCATTACAATTACGCTTAGCAAAAACTGAGATTTCCGTTTGTGGATGTCAACTTTTGTTGCCGCCGTCAGCAGGGGGTCCCGTCTGTTGGGTTTCATCCAGACCGGCGATGGTTTTCATCTGCTTCTGTTGCTCATCACTCCCCTCTGTGTCGAGCCCATCGCCCATGATCGACACAGAAATGCTAACCAGCTAGTCAGCCAGGGTATATGAGCAGCTAGCTACTCAACCACCTCAGAACATCTGAATACAACTCATATTTTTGCCTGTTAGAAAAGTCCTGCGAGATGACATAGTTCTTTCATGGTAAACTAAAATTGAATGAATTTAAAACATTTTAAAGTCTTAATTTTAGAGACACACTTTTCAGACTTTTTAAGGATGTGAAGACACCATGATTATGTGCTTCTTTGTGTTGACCTATTGCTTGTGGCTGTAGTGTGAAAAAGCAAAGAGGTATGACTATCTCTTCATTTCAGTTTACATTAACTGAATATGTTTGAGCCATGCTGAAGGATTTGTTGCTAGAAAATGAAGCAGCAGTGGTTGTGAACCCACACAAGTATCAGAAGCTCCAAATTACAAACAAAAACAAAACAATCGGCACACTCTGGTACGAATCTGCTCAGAAATGAGTTGACCTGCAGCAGGAGGACCATGTGGGTTTTGGCCAGCTCCTTGCTGTGCAGGGTGCAGGTCCCCAAACACACCACGGCCATGTTGCGAACAGCAGGGTGAGCGTTTGCTATGGAGGGAAGTACCTACGAGGAAAAGCAAAGGAAATGAGACATGAATCACAGCTCTGCTTTTTCCAATTCTGCAATTTCAACAACGGATTTATACAGTATTGATAAAATGAGGCTGCATAAACATTCAGCTATTTTCTTAAGCACAAGTTCACACCCGTTTTGACAGATTGATTCAAAGGAGAAATATTTTTCTTCTATATCTATTCTTGATTAAGATATTTTGGGTTCTCTCCTTTTTGAGGAAGTATTTTTAAAACTGTCTTACACAGATGCTATTTTTAAGATCTGTTCACAATTGTAGTTAACTCTTAACTGCACCTTCCCTCTGCTTTCTCGTGTTTTTGTCATCTACTCTGAAGACCTGCAGTAAATTCACAAAGTTGACATTTTTCTGATGCCTTGACTTCAACAGTTCCCCCAAAAAGCCATTTCTAACAGGGAAGCTTGAATTGCTTTGATTTCTTTTTTTAGCCCCTCTGCTGCTTTGAAGGAATCCGAGTCAGACTCTGTGTAGCTTGGAGGAACCAGTTTGAGGAGCATGTTTTGTTAAATTTAGCAGCTGTCAAAGAAGGTTCCTGAACCGTTTTACTCCAGCAACAACTTAGCAGTGCCGCACGAGATGCTAAGTCAGGGAGTTCAACAACGCTGAGCAAAGATTTTAATGGAATTTGAATCAACTACAACAAGACAAATTTTTCTGTGACCTGGTTTCTGTGATCATTAATCGCTTGATTGACATTTCTTGAGTAAAAACTTTTCCAGACTCCAGTTTTAACACAATTCAATAATTTTGGGAATACAAATGTTTACTGTGAAATGATCCCAGATTTCTAATCAATTACTAGTGTTACAGTTAGCAGGAAAGAAGGGAAAGACATAGTAGGAAGCACGAAACTGAGGTAGCAAGTTGAGAAGGAAGAACAAGCAAATGATACTGAAAGGAAGGAGAGGAGGAAAGAAGAAAAAAAATGAAAGAAAAAAGAGCAAGAAATTAAGCAAATACTGGAAGGACGGTAGGTCAAATAAACACCAAATGAATCAAATGCAGACTAATTACCAGTGATGACATCAGGGCGCTTATAGTGGGACCAGTCCGAGTCTTGATGTTCATCTGCTTCAGCAGTTCAGCACACATCGTCAGACACCTCAGAAGAGTCTCTGGGTCGTTCTGTCACAGAAGATTATGTTCGATTTTTATCCATCTTTCATAACTGCTGTGAATCTTCTGGTGTCCTTGCACACCTTCTCAGCGCGAGCCTCCCTGTCGACTGGCTGGCTGCTCTCTGAGATCTCCTGCAGGACCTGGTTTCTTTGATCCTCTAGACCCGCGATGGCGTCCTTCAGCTCTGCTGCTCGACTGAAGTCCTGCGCAGCGATGCAGTCCTCCAGATCCTGTTTGGCGTCCATGAGGCGAACCTTCACTTCTGCAAGCTGGAGGGAACCACAAGAGAGGAAGAGGAGGATCAGTCGAGTCATTCCTTAGCTGGAGTTAACTAGGTGAGTGGACAAAATCTCCCCCCTCCACTCATCTAGAAGGATAAGGTAAACCGAAAAAATTAACCAGTAAATGGTAGAGATTAAACAAATAATCGTGATTAATCGATTGTTCTTGAGATAATCGTCAACTAATTTAGTAATCAATTAATTGTGACTTTAAATTATAACTAGAGAATACAGACTTAAATAAAGGCCATTTGCTGAAGGATTACCTCCTTCAGAGCAGTAATTAAGCCAAAACTTAATTCATATTTGGCATTTAAGATAAAATATATATTCTTAGTTTGTAAACATGTTGTACTCAGAACTGCAAGTGGCATTGTTTTAGCTTCACTTGTTTACATGAAAGTGATGCTATGTTATTGCATTTTCTGTCCTATTTAAAAAGGGAACTCATTTGTTTATCTTTATCTTTTAATGTATACCTAATAATGCATTAAATAAGCTTAAGTGTTAAATTATATTTTTTTAACCAGAGCGTCAAAATAATCAGTAGAATAATTGATTACTAAAACAGTTGTTAGCTGTAGCCCTAATAAACAATAAATAAATATATAGGCAATGTTTCTCCAAGTCTAGCCCACCTGGACCTGCTGCCGGCGGCTCCTGTTCTCATCCACTGGCTGACTGACCTCCATGATGGGTTCTCTCACATCTGAAATGATCTCTGCCACCTGTTAAAGAAAGCCAGCTCCTTTAAATACGAGTCAGAGAGGTTATGATTCAACAGCTAGACCGAGGCACCGGAGTTAGTATTACATTGTTTTTCGTTTCCGTCTAACTGGCTCTTCAAGCTATGATGTTAAGAATCTACTTTAGTTGATAAGAAGTCTGACTTGATGGAAATGTTCATCATCTAAAGTCAAAGTCTTGCTTACGGTCTGGATGCGTCTTTGGTCGTCTGAGATGAGGGCGAGGAGCTTCTCAGTGAGGAGAGACACCAGAGAGGACGGGGTCTGTGTGAGAGCCAGCATCTCCTGCAGAACCGCCAGAACACGCTTCCTACAAACACAACTCAGTTAGCCCAACATATCGTCATACAGAAAGTTATGACACGGTATGTCTGCAGCCAAGTATGCAAGTAATTTAAGACAAAATATTTGCAAGAAAACTAAAAATAACAGATTCAGAGTTTCTACAGATTTTTTATGTCAAAATTTCTCATTCCTTTTAGAAACAATGGAAGGACAAACTGACTGACGGATGGACGAGACAGAGGATGATTAATTGTTCCAGAAGTTATTGCGATAAACGATGTCCATTTCAGACCATTTTCAAGTAATATAAAGGTATTGGCATAATAATGCAAGTAACCACCCTCTCAAAGACCAATAAACCGATAAGTTAATATTGGTTTATTGATCAATAAACCAATATTAACAGTGCATGTTTATTTTCCAGTAGAGGAGGTTGGACATGTGGGATTTACTTGGTCATGTGACAGTGATGCAGTGCAGGAGTGTTTAATTGAGGCAGAGAAGCAACGTAGGTGATGTGGTCGTTTTCTATAATGTATATTTAATCTAGGATAAAATATACATCAGTAAATATCGATTATTGGTCAGCAGCAATAATATCAGCTCAGATTTTTTTTTATATCTTTGCATCCTTAATTTGAATTTATTGATTGCTCTTGTTTCTTTTACATTTTTTGTTGGGAAATTCAGGAAGATAGCATTACCAGTTTTGCAAAAATTGAAGAAGAAAAAAATGGATGAACAGATTGATGAGCCAATGGACACAATGGTAGATAAGAGTTTTAGTTTGTACATCTACACCCAGTCTGCATGCTTCGTCCATCCTTGTATCCATTCATCGATTTATCCATAGACAAAGATTCAGTTTGTCATTACATCCAGATATTTTAGCTCTAGATTTACCTGCCGCCTTCCTCGTTGGTATCGAGGCAACCGATGAGATGGATGAGCTGCTGGGAGATGAACTCTTTGGTCATGACGAGCTCCAGCTGGTTGAAGTCAGCCCTCTGCTCCTCTGTCAGCACGGGCACCGCCTTCAGATAGCTACAGCAGACAAAGCAAAGAGTCAGTTAAACTCCAGCAGTAGCATCACCCTCCACCCTTAACTCTCTACAAACACAAACGCACACCAGCAAGGCAATACGGAGTAAGTCGCTTTCTGCAAGTTCAAGTATGAAGCATCTTAGGCAAGCCTGGCAGCAAAAAACATATTTTTATTTAAAATATAAAATCACACTTAAATATCGAAAGTGAGTAAAACACACACAAATGGTTAGGCACACTTTAAATAAATTAAATAGTAAGGGTTCAGTTATCCACACAGTTACATACATAAAGTACTCTTCAGAAAACAGTGCCTTCAGATACCTGCGGTTACAACATTGTCATAGAAATTTAGATTTTCAAATTTATTGTGTCACAAAGTAGCAACAATAACATTAACTGCATACAAGAAAAACACAAAGGAACATATTTTTATTTGTATCTGATAAGGAGGCACAAGATTTTACTCGCAGGAGCAATAGAGGGGGAGACTGAGACTCCAGCCAAATGGAAATCAAAAGCAACTATTTAAAAATTGATTACAGTCCTTAGAAATAAATAAAGCTCAAAAGTGTTAGTTTATTTTCTGCAGTTATTGGTGGGTAATATCTCTTTGTAATATCTAGAAAATGTGTTTTAATTTTAAAGGCTGCCAAGTTTACGCAAAGCAAATATAACAAAAGCAAGAACAAGATTTGTACTAAACCTATGAGAGTTTTGTGCACGTTTAAAAGAAAAAATCTTATAAAAAATAAATCACGTGTGACTGTTCATCCAGTCCTCTGTCACCATTTTGTACAACTTTCTTTCCCACAAATCCTGTGCTATGTATCCTACTGTTTGCACCTCCACCAATAGCGTGACTTCAGCTGCTTTTGATCCATGGTGCATTCACTTGATGGAAAAATACTGGGTTTTTCAAGTTACCAACTGGCTGTACTTCCCTGTGTGCATCTCTTCATATTTTACAAGGTCCAACCAAATCAGAAAGTTTTTTTTTTTTTTTAAATCCACTGACTTTATCCAACTCATTTAGAACAGACTTTGAAAATACAAAATACTGACTGCACAATACTTATTTTGTGATTCTCTTATCTAATAACTTACCCAAAGAGGTAGTCGCCATAGGTTGCAGCATCTGGCAGCACTTGTTCAAGCATTTCCTCCCCATCATCTCCTTTACCCTTCAGGAACTCACACAGAGATCTCCAGTAAAGCACATTTTCACAGGTCACAGAGTCCTCTGGGATCACCTTTCTGTTGTTAAATCAAAACTTTATTAGTTTATGTCAGAGAGCAGATGTTTAAATTGACGCACATGAAAGAAGAAAATCTGAAAGTCCACCTGTTGTCAAGCTGCGCTCTGCTCTGCAACAGCTCTTCGGCTGGCATTGTTTTAAAGATGGCCTTCAGGGTTTCCATAGCCGTTTCTGCACAGTTCTCCACGTCCAGCCGATGGAGCAATTCGATGACGTTTCCATCCAGTCGAAGCAGCCAAGCCGGCAGCAGGCGACTGCAAACAATGTCTCTCACCGACTCTGTAACACACACAGCCGGTCAAAAAGACTGATTTAACACAAACAGACTCATCTGAAACTGGCCTTTAAGTTTATTTAAGAGCCACAATGTGCACAAAAAATGTAAATAAAAAAAGATGTTTTCCATGTTTTTATTTATTGTCGTCTTGTTACCTAAACTGCTAAGAAACAGAAACTACACCAGAAGGTCAAACTGGTTTCGATACACTACTAGTTTAAATGTTAAAAGGTGCTATTTAAGCTAAATTAATCATCCACCTGATAGATTATTAATAGATTTGAGAAGGCTAAAAATATTATTTATATATTTATGCCTGGTGATATATTTAATATGTACTGATGCCATTTATACATTGTGTGAAAGTGTTAAACAAGTCTTTATCTGTTTGCCACAGCCATTCTGTTGCAATGGACATTTTTTTAACCATGAAAAAACTAAATATTACCTGAGGTGTCATGGAGACCTTGCTGCAGTAGACCGACTCTCTGTGCGATGGTAAGAGCTTTAATGTGAACCTTTTCAGAAAGAACCTTTTGCCAAAGACAGAAAAATAAAGGTGAAATTACAGAAGAAGCCAGAGTTCCCAGTATTTTACTAACACACATCTTTTAGCTGACTGATTACATGTGTACCTGGTAGGCCAGCTTGCGGACGTTCTCTTTAATGTCTCGAGTGCGTTTGAGAACTTTAGGTAGAGTTTGTGGCGACATTGCAATGCAGGAAAGAACAGCACGTCGCACTTCCGCGTTACTGTCATTTTCTAGAATTAACATGTAAGCTGAAAATACAGTTAAGAATGAGACAGCTGATGGGCAAATACAAATAGAGAAATCACAAACTTAGAGTAAGCAAAGATTGACAGTTATCAAGACATGTACAATAGTAGAAAAACCAGATCAACAATAACAAACAATAAATCAGCCACAAAACTGAGTGCTTAACTTTCTGAGGTGCAATAGTTACAAGATTTAAAATGAACAAGCAAAACAATAAAATAAAAAACAAACCATTGATGGTGGGGCAGTCGGGATCCTTTGGCTGTTGGAGGCGAGTCATCGCTAAAGCAGCCTGAATCCTCACGTTGGGGAACTTGTCTGTGACGCGGACCAGCATGGCTTGGTGGATCCGATCGAAGAGGTCGTCGTCGATCTGGGCGTTCTCCGCCATACTGCCCAGCAACTTGTTGATCAACTGGCACGCCCTGAAACGCACTGCGTGACTGTTGGCTTTGTGAGACTGCAGGGAGAAATGGAGGGGAAAAAGTCAAACAGCTTCTATCAAATAAAGGGCAACAAGTTTCACACGTCTCATCAGGTTGGCAGTGCAGGTATTTTAATTGTGAGTGGTCATTTAGACATCCAGGTGCCGGTGCATGTCCTCATGGTCTAATCTGTGAAATATAATTACTAATTTTGTACACTTTTGGCTTTGGATGTCTTCTTTTAGATAAATCTTATACTGCTGAGTGCTAACAAAGGTCAAGAAGAATATGTAGGCATGTACGCTTAATACCTCTAACAGAAAGTTGAAGATGAAACTCAGAAATGGATGATCATCTTCATCTTCCTCCTCCTCTTCTTCTTCTTCTTCTTCTTCCTGCTGCTCATCCTCTGCATTAGGCACAGGCTGGAAACTTGTGGCAAACTTGGCCACAAACTCGATCACATTTTCAACAGCAGGCTCTCGTTTGTACACAATCATCGCATACTTCAGGTAGTGGACAAACTCTTCATGGAACAGAGTCTTGTCCTCAAGCTGGAGGAGGAAATGAAACATGCGACTGATGATAGTTATGGAACAGTGAAGCCCAGGGAAAAAAACCAAACAAACATTCAACTCTAAAACAAATAAAAGCAAAAAAGTATTTTGGATTGAAATTTAAAAAAAAATTTTTGTGGATAGACTACAGCAAAATAACGCATAATTGTAAAAGCAAAAGAAATTCATATGGTGCTGTTCAGATGATGGATTGAACAGCACTCCATGTGATCTCCAAAACCTGGGATTATGTTTAACGCAAAATTCTGCAACCCTGGTCCTCCGGGCCCAATGTCCTGCGTGTTTAATGTTTCTCCTTGCCATTTGTCACCTGGCTTTGATGGATGAATGATTAGCAGAGTTTAAACAGCAACTGAAGGCATGCTAAAGAGGCAATACAAACACTTGAATCATTGTGCAGAACTAGGGAAACATGTAAAACATGCAGGCTAGTGTTGGGGATCCCTGGTTTAACATATTCAAACATCTCCACAACGTTGTCCCTGATCTATGTTCTTTTTTTTTTTGTTTTTGCCTTCCTGGTACTGTTTCTTCTCTAACGTTCTCTTACAAAACGCCTTAGACCTTCCGAAATTAAACTGCAGCCAAATTACGCAACTTCTAAAGCCCCCGGTCTTTGCACGTGATTTTAATTTTGTTCAGCTTTTCATTTATAAAGAAATTTTGAAAACCATGCATTTTGGTCTTTTCCATAAGGTTGTCAATAAAATCTGTTGAAGTGTGTGGTTATAAAGGTTCAAGCAAGACACGGTTTATTTGAAAGTTTGTTTTTTTTTTTTAGAGAAAGGTGTGTTTAGTAGGTAGCACGACCAGCAGCTGTACCTTGTTGTAGCGACTCTTCAGGCTCGCCACCAGCTTCGCCTTGTTGTTGTGTCCTTTTTGAGCCCGTTGAAACGCCTCCTTTAGCTCTATCTCGCTGTCCGCAGTCATCTATCACCAAAAAATGTCAAATAAATATAAAAACACATTTAAACAACAGCAGGCGCTTTGCCAAGTAGGGAGCAACGTTTCTTTTCCAGCACTGACGCAGCAGCAGTCGGTTTAGATGGCCAACACACTTTACACGTAAACAAGAGACAAAAAGCAAGTCCCTCACGACAAGCCGAACTTTGTTTAATACAACATGATTTTAATGTTACATGAAAATGGTTCGTCTACCAATTTAAAAAGGGTTTACCTTGTTGTGAGTTTTCTAGTCGTAAAACTGCCGCCTGTTTTCAAATTCAACCGTAGGAGATGAGTTTCCTTTTCTATGAAGCCTTTAGGGCTCTACCGCCACCTGCTGGATGGGAGGGAAGGCGCTAACTGCGAGTTTGCACTTACTGGTTGTTCCGGCACTTTCTCCCTTTTTACGTTGTAATAGTTATACTGCAAAGCTATGCCTCTGCATCACTGATTTCCAATGTTCTTATAAATCCTCATGAATTTGTTAAAACTTTGGAGGTCTGCCACTCTGGGGAATGTAATTTGTCATTATTCAGATAATGACAAATTAAAATCTGTTCATTTAAATTTTATTGTAAGTCCACAATAAATCAAGCAAATGTTTTTTTCCTGGATCAGTTCCACATAACAGTAAAATATCATCACGTAGCTCACAGAAAACACAAGTAGTGAAGAACACATACACGAGAACCTATAAACAACTGCATTATGTAATGAAATGTTGATGTAAGTCATGTAAACTGTCTTAACAGGAGTTCAGCATTTTAACAATTTGCGATAGAAAACTGTGTTATAGTCTGGTGGTTCTATTTTCACTGCTGCTGGATGCTTGCCTGATGATAGTAGTTCAAAATGTTCCTAGAGAGAGAATGAGGCGTGTCTGACAGCGTCCTATAAGCTCTGCTGCTGCAGCACGTCTCACTCAGCTCCTGAACAGATGGTGGGGACACCTCTGACCCTTCAGCTCCCTCTGTCTTGTTGCTGCTTGAGTTGCACCCAGAGATGCACATTTTATGTATAAAACCCTGTTTCGATAGTATTTGTTGTGTTAATACCTTGGTTTAGTTAATTGTTAATTGTATAATATACTACAGTATGTATTCATGCTGCTGCAAAGATAACACATTATTATCCCATTTACATCGATATGGTCTATGTGATGGATTTGTTGTTTTGATTATTTAGACCTCTGTAAAAATTTGGAACACGCTCTTCAAAAAACTTATATGTGGTTTTCAAGTAAATTTTTTTTATTGCAAACATTCTGCTCTGTGCCGAGTACAGTGTCGTAGTCAAGACCACCTAACCCGAGACCAAGACAAGACCAAGACCAGAGTGTATCGAGACCAAGTCATGACCAAGACCAGCGCCCCGCTCTACACAATAAAATGTGAAATATGATCAAAATTGCTAATCAAGTTGATCTGAAAGATTCACATTCCCATAAGAAGATATTAAATACTTAGAGCTGAAATAAATTTTACCAATATTAAAAGCAGAACAAACTCTTTGTTCTGCTTATCTAAATAGATAATGCGCTGGGCATTTTCCCATATAATTCATGTCAGAAACCACCACTGTCTGCACCATTAAACATAGCAACTGAGGCAATGCCCTGACAGTAAACAATGCTCAACTATGAACACTGACCAAAGAGCAATAAGTAAGAAGTAATCAAGCACAAAGCGCTCACCAGGGCCGGCCCAAGCCTCCATGGGGCCCTAAGCGAAATTTGGTTTTGGGGCCCTCTAGTTCTGCTAACAATGTGGACTTGCTGCAATCAGCAGTCCAATCATTAGATCATTCACACACCTGCTATAAACTTATTGCATCTCAAGGGGGTGCTGTTTACATTATATACATGTATAATAGGATACATTTATTGGCCAATTGATTTATCGAACAGTCAATTTCTGGCCGCTGATTTCCTTAATTTTGGGGGATCGTGATTGGCCAATACTTAAATGTGAAGCCCATCTTATCCCCTAATCTTATCTTCGTCAGAAAAGGTTTAAAAATCAGCCTCTGTCCTCTTCTGCTCTACAGTGAGAGGTTTGACTGACAGACCGGCCCACCAGGTCAAGTCTGAACATTTGCAGTTAACAATATTCACCCCACTGTTGCCAACTCAGTGACTTTCTTAGCGACATTTCAGACAAAAAAAATGTATATCGGCCAAAATCAAAATCGGCAGGTCAGGCTTTTTAAAGATTAGTAACCAGGGATCAGCCAGAAAACTGCAATCGGTGCAGCCCTACACACATATTCATGACATTCTTTGATTAAACAAATTTCTCTTAAGCGTTACTCCAATAGCTATATATAAAAGCAAATATATATTACTGTAAAAACAAATCACTTCATAGTGAAATTGTGTGGTTTTGATATTATAGTGACATAGAAATTATTACAAAAAAAAAAAAACTGCTCCACTGAGGGGACCCCTTAGTGGCCCTGGGGCCCTAAGCGGCTGCTTGGTTTGCTTTGCCTTGGGCCGGCCATGGCGCTCACCATGACTGTTCTCGCCCTCTCTCCCACTGCATGAAGCGCAATGCTGTAATGCTTTGCCATCATGGCAGACATTGCAGCTGACACTTTGAACGAAAACAATCAATAAGCAATGCACATGCTCTGCGTGCTCTTTCATTCTAGTGTTTTATTTATTTGCTAATTAAATAAATATCGATGTGTATAATAAAATAAAATAATGAGTTACTGCAGTGTACACAGAGCATTACAAGAACAAAGAACGACTCTCAATGAGGCTCCAGTCCTGTCTTCTTAGAAAAGAGAAGTTCAGAAGACTCGGCTCGTTAGTGAATGTCACATCGCTATACTGCAGACTTTTGGACACAGTGTTGTCCCATATAAGCGACACGTTAGTCAACACATCCGTACAATAATTCAGTGAAGTGAGTGACTTTTTTTTCATCACAAATGCTTACGTATCTCTGCACAGCTAGCTTTGCTAACATAACGTCAACGGAGCTTACCTTTCTTTGAGCTTCTTTTCTAAGTGACGAGAAGTTGTCTTGTGATCGGAAGGTTGTAGGTTCAATTCCAGCTTCCTGTCAATGTGCCCTTAAGGCACTTAACCCCAAATTGCGTATTGGTGTGTGACTGTTTGTGAGAGCGAATAGGTGAATGTGACTCTAGTGTAAAGTGCTTTGAGTGGTCAAAAATGATTGGAAAAAGCTATATAAGTTCAGTCCATTTACCATAAGGGGAGGGTTATTTCAAGGGGGGGTGAACAACTGGATTAAGCCTGTAGTGTGTGTTTTGACCTTTGGTGGCACCAAGAGGAGATCCACAGTGGGCTGAAGCAGCAAGGTTGCCACAGTAAGTTTGCTGGCTGTCTTAAACTATGGGCTCCATATAGGATTGTCAGTGGGCTAGTCGTCACAGATTAATTGGATGTAAATTTTATGCTAGACAACTCTGCCCAAGTGTGTTCAGTTTATTTAATTTTCTTCATCTGTTTGTGATCCAACATTTGGAGCCTACTGGTTTTCCAGTATCGGTTGGATACTTAAATAAAGACCCAGGAGAGAAGCCCATCCTTGATAGAACCGTGGGGCATAGATAGGTGCATAGTGTGGATCAAAACTCACTTTTGCACCTGCAACTTACAAGGGTTGGCGGTGCTGATCAAAGGTGGAGGTGCAGCAAAGCAAAGGAGTTGATCAGTCACATTTTGTTACATGGCATGCAGTGAAACAAAAAGAGTGGTCACTGGCAGATAACCCTCCAGCTGTTAAAACTAGTATTTTCTTAACTGGAGAGCTGAGTTATGTTGATTTCTCCTCTGTGAATATGAGTGTATTTTGATTCATTTATGACTCCAATAGTGAAAAAAAAACATAGGAAATTCTTGCTTCTGGTTTTGGTTTGCCACCCAAGAATAGGGCATGGACCCCCAAATGGTCACCCCTTTTGTTAACTGCATCCGCCCCTGTGCATGTCCTACATTTCACTGAAAGCTGTCCGTAGAGTAAAAATGCGATTCAAAACGCTGAGAAATCATCTATTTTCCCATGTTTTCTGGATTTGCTGTGTTTTGTCCAACTCTTTCATTGCTCTTTCCCATAAATCTCCTCTGGGGGTGTTTTCTGTTAAATGCTATTACAATGCATACATTTGTCTCGGTGTTCCTATAGCCACTGTGGATGTTTATCCAACTGATCACACGGACCCTGGAGACCCTCCCCCTCCTCCCTTCCGTACAGCGATCAGGGGCGGGGCAGCACTGCAGCAGAGAGCCTCTCCAACAGCTGTCTCCGGTAATGTTCCACAGATACACACGCCCCTCTCCGCCCCGGCCCCCAGACAGGTGGTCGGACTATACGTTCCCATCCTCCCTATTAGAATAAGGAAAAATATATACATCTGCTGGCAACAGGACAGGCTCGGCTGGCGCAAGCGCGTCCCCGATGGACTTCCAGCGTGTGACCTCCGCGATCACCGGGCGGCCAGCAGGAGGAGAGCGGGGCAGCAACCGGAACGCACCAGGAGAGCCCCGACGATCTACCGCCGGATTCCTGGAGATGCCGAGAGAGGGTCTGCGCGCGGAGGGATGAGATGCACGAGTAGGAAGCTGACACGATTTCCGTGGGATTTTTCATCCGCGAGGCGGAAGGATCATTTCTGACAATCCTCCGGTCTTGGGAAGTTCCCCTGGGAGAGAGAGAGGTGGTGGGGGGTTCCATTATGGCTTCAGGCGCCGGTAAGGCTGCACAGTCCCCCGGGCCGGGATCCACCGTGAACGGGACTGCGGCAGAGTTGGCCACCATCGAGCAGGAGCTCTATGACTACCAGATGCACAACAAGATGTGCAAGAAGATCGCTCAGCTCACCAAGGTAAGATCCTCTGCTGACAGCGTGAGAGAGAGAGGCGCGCCGCCTGATGCCCATCTGTCGGGCTGACAGCGTGATCCGACGGCTGACTCAGTATCACACCTTCAGATGTTGCACTGCAAAACATGCACGCAGTCAGAAAAACATTATAATATGCTGTGCCAGTAGGCTTACCATGCGAAAGGTGATGGAGATGTTCAGCCACATGATCTCGGGGAAACTTGGATCAGGTTGGAGCGGCTTCGTGACTGACGGTAATCTGACATAGATCACCAAGAGCTTTAGGTGTAGGCTGCAGATCTCCATCGAGCTGGAAGCAGCGGTAAAAAATGTGATTCTGTGGATTATCTCCGTACCCCTTGCTGTGTGACTTAGACTTTCATCACCTAAAGCATATTGAATTGTCTTGTTGCGTGCTGTACAAATAAACTTGCCTTTCCCTAAAGGCTTCATGTGACTGTAGCACTGATGCAAAAATCTAGAACAGACAAAAGAAGCACACATCTCAAGAAATCAATTACCAAAAATAAAAAAAGGAACAAGGCAGTCTCCTGCAATACACGCCAACAAACAAACTGCTCATACATTTTTTATCTGGTAAGATACTATCAAGTAGTATTTTTTCCCCACTAAAAAAAATACTGTATTCACAAATAATAATAAAAACAGCAGGTAATGAATATGGATTTCCTCGTCAAGGTTTCACAAATTACAATTTTTGTAAAAAGAATTGGGGGCAACTGTTAGTTCTGCTTTGTGTTTATGGGTCATTTGCGTCGCAAGAGAACAAGAACAAAGATGATCAGTTGTCCTTATGGTGGAAGAACAACATCTCAGAGATTTTGACATACCCTAGATACTTTATCAGGTACACCATCCTAGTTCCCTTTGTGTCCCCAGAGCTGCTTTATTTTTTTCTGTTGCATTATAAACTTTAAGTGGAATGTCAGGAATTTAAGAGAACTTGATTTTAGTCCATGTTGGGATAATATCACATAATTGCTGCAGATTTGTCTATGATGCAAATCTCTCATTGCACCACTTCCCTAAAGGTGGTCTTTTAGATTCATGCAGGACACTGGAGTAAAGTGAGCTTACTACAACGTTCAAGAAAGAGGATGGACTCATGCTTTCATAATGTTTATAAATGCCAAATTCTGAGTTCGCCATCTGAATGTTGCAGACTATAATCAGATGAGACAATTTATTCCCAATCCCTTGGTGTCCTATTTTGGTGAATGTTTGGGAATTTTAGCCTAATTTTCCTGTTTGTAGCTTACAAAAGTATACTTACCTTGGTCTTCTGCTGTTGTAGCCCACCGTCTTCAACATAGAACACGTTGTGCTTTCAGAGATCTTATTCTACGTAGCTTAACAAGTGGTTATCTCTGTTACTGCTGCTTTGCCATTTACATCTAAACAGCTGTTACTCACTATGTTCTCTGTCTGAGATATTGACCTGTAAACCTGGTGACGTGTATATCAACATCCCAGTAGATCAGCAGTTTCATTGACAGGTTAAAGATTCTTCAGATGTTCATATTTAGATGTTTTAAACCAGTTAGGATGGTGAAGCTGAAGCAATAAATAACAACGATAATTGTTTTCACAAATTTGTTAGGTACAAAGCTAGCATCTGTTTAAAATGTTCCATTGGACTGGTTCCTGTGCCCATAAAATGAGAAAATGCCACATTAAGCTTAAATCACCTGAAACAGTGAAGGATTTGGCAGCATAGTGGCATTGCACACTGTCTAAACTACCACCTTGGTGCTACTTTTTACTATAACTGCTACTTAAGCTATTGAAGAACTGCTCTCTGTCTGACTGTGAGTGATAGGGCTTCTTTTTATTCTCCCCTCTGAAGTTCATTGTGATACTGGCAATGGTATAGGCTGTATTGTAAGCTCAATTATGGTGGGGCTAACTGTTGGGATTGGACTCGTTGTTAGCATGACAATTATTTTTGCTGAAGATAATACAATAGTTCTGTAGGAAGCAGTTGTTAAGGGTTCAAAGCTATTTAAATGGAGTACATCAACCTGACAAGATGGGTATTATTACAAGTTGTCTAGTAATCAGGGCAGCTGACAGTTTTGATATTTACCATTTAAAGACATGATTCATATTCCTTTTTGCTCCATACCTTGGACTTTTTTAATTTTCCACCTTTTCTGCATCAGAATTGCCCAACTCCAGTCCTCCGTCCTGTAACTTTTAGATGCATCCTTTCTCCAACACCTGAATTTCATCTGTGAATTCCCTTATCAGCATTCAGTCCTCCACCTCTGCAGAGGCCTGTCAATGAGACATTCATCTGAGTCAGGTGTGCAGGAGAAGGGATGCATCAAAATGTTGCAGGATAGCAGCTCTGGAGGACTGGAGATGGACACCTCTGTCCCGCTGCAGATAAACTAACAGCGACACAAATCCTAAAACTTACAAAGTTTATAAATACATTATTATATGTTGTCATATATATTTACATATAAATGTGTATATATACACATTTATATATATAAATGTGTATATATATACATTTATA
>CAEGAE010050888.1:0-19676 GCA_903067095.1 Girardinus metallicus
TTTTAAAGTTTTTTTTAAACTTTAAATTTAGGATTTTTTACAGACTTTTCTTTTGTTTGTTCCGGTTTTTTTTTTTTTTTTTTTTTTTTTTTTTTTTTTTTTTTTTGTAGAATGCATGGGGTCAAATGTTTTGGATTTCCTTCTTCAACCTTGTGCAATAGTTTGCTGTAATTTTGGCCCGTTCCTCTTGGCTAAACCAGTGTAACTGAGTCACGTTTGTAGGTCACTCTGCTGTCTATAAATAAAATTTGAAGAACCAAGGAATGACATTGTGCAGTGCTTAAAAATATTAAGGCAGAATAAATAAAACTATAACTTTTGCATAGATGGGTGATCAGAAAAACTGAATACTTGTGGAGTTATTGTCTGATTTGTTTCTAAAAGTTTAAAATAATCAGCAATTGAAGTTATTTTCAGCTTGTAGTTAATCAGGGACCACTTTAGACTCGAGATGTTATGTAAGAGCAATCAGTTGCACTCTCCCACCAGAGCAGAAAACCAGCATGAGTAAGCTCTCACTGTGGCAGTTTACTGTTGGTCCTTCATTAATGTTCACAGCCTGATGGCTGTTATATTTGAATTCTCCCACAGAGTTTTGCAGAATGGTACAGTACAGCTACAGGTGTTAATTGCTCCCCCTCTGTGTCATCCTGGCCTCTTCAGCACTCCTCACAATGCAAACTTTTTTAATTAACCAATTTTCGCTCTTTGTGAAAAGTGAAGGTTGCAAGTTACACCAAAATACCTTTTTTGAGGACAATTTCTAGGTTGTTCTAAAAACAATGTACAATTTTCACTTGAGTTCAGTTCTTCAAGTGACGTAGCTGAACTAAATTTACTGAATTACAAAACACAAATCCAAAACTTGCAACCAATTTTAGACCAATTTATTTAAGGATGGCCTTATAACAGTAATAAGGTCTTAGGTTCTGATTCATTCAACAGTTTGGTTATTATATGACTCTAAACTTTTGTGGTTTTGTGTCCTGTTAGGTGGTGATAACATGCCCAGAATTTGTGACAGCTCTCTTCTCATAACAGCAACCTGCTTACTTTAACATGGTAAAAAGAATGAATCCTTGTTCACACTATCATATCCAAGCATACCAGATCTCCTGCAGGGAGATGTGTCATCTAAGACAGTTTGTAGAAGCATTTTGTAGGTTTTCGTGCCAAGCATTTGGCTCAGAAAGTGCTGACATTTAGAACCTTGTTGACTTTGAATGTTTAGCAGGACTTCAGAGTTACTGCATTGTGAGCGTGCATTAGATACTGGAAGAGGGACCCTGTAGTAGATAAATGAACAAGTTTGTGATATTTTCACATTTTCTACACCAGATGGTCGAAAGGGACTTTCACTTTCCATAGAGTAGCTCAGAATACTTTCTGTTTTTGTGTTTTTTCTGAATATCAACAGCAGAAACTTTCTATTACAATATCCAACGAGTAGATCTCTTTGATATCAAGGAGGGGGATTGTATTAAAATCCAATAGTTATACTTTACAGATAGAAGTCAGTTTGTAACTTTTTGACATTTAAGTATAACACGCAGTTTCAGTGGCTTTGTGGCATTTGTGACTCAGATTAAGAGCGAAAAACTTGTAAAAACCCACCTTACACAAAATGAAACATTATTGACTACAACATGCCGTCTTTGAAAGAAATACGGCATGCTGAAAGAAACGAAGGCATGGCAGTGTAAACACTACTGACTGAGATATATATGGCCTAGATTATATTCAATTAAAAATGAATCCATTCATTGAAATCTTGTGCTTGTTGAACAACTTTTACACGACAAAAAAATCAAATATGAATTTTTTTTTTGGCAAAGAATCTTTTGCACAGCAGTAATCCAGACAAACTTCTGATTACATAGTTTCTTGCAAAAGTGTCACCTTTTTTTTTATTATTTGTCATGTCATAACCACAAACTGCGTTGTATTTTTGAGGGCTGTTGGGGAAGGCGTGTATGGATGTGTTTTGCAGTTCGGGGGTGTATAATTGTGAAATGGAAAGAGAACTAGACACGGTTTTAACTTTTTTTCCACAAACAAAACTTTGAGACGTTTTTTGTATTTAGCTTCCTTTGCTCCAATAAACAACACCCAGTGCAGCAAATTGTCTTTCGAAGTAAGTAGAGAGTTGCTAAAATAATTGCAGGGTTAGATAATAAAAATATTTCACATAGTATGGTCATCTTTAACAATCAAATAGACTGATAGGTTTTGGTTCCGTGTTTTGTAATTGCTTCCCCAGTGTTCCCCTTGTTGTAGGATTATAGTCTCTCTTGGATTTTACATTTGATTTATAATTTTGCTCTGCTAAGATGGTTTTTCTGTTTTCTGAGAATCAGTGTAAAGTTATTTCCCAGCTGTTCTTCTCAGTCCATCTTATAGTCAAGGGGTCTTAAGGTCCAGCAAGCTGCAACCTTTAAATGCATTTCTGGTCCAAAGCCAGAGTCAAATTGCTGTATTACCTTCTCAGAAGCCAATCGCATTCTACAGAGTACAGCTAATCTCTTGAATATTTGATTAAGATGTGTTGACACAGAAACATATGTAAACATTATAGCCCACCAGACCTGGAAGACTGGATTTGTCATCTCTGCTTTCCTTCACACCTGCTGTCTGTTTATGGATTCAATAATCAATTTCCTAGCATTTCAGCCACTCTGTTCAACCATTCCCTAGTCAGATCTTTCTGTTTTTATGCCTGTTTTCTTCTGTTCATCATGCAGGTTGTTCTTTGTTTTAGTCCTACCATGTCTCCAATTAATTTTGCAAGTTTAATTAAACACTCTTTACCATGGCCTGTCTGCCTGGTTTGGCCTGCTTCCTGGCTCCTCACTTGGATGTTTAACTGAGCACTGTTCAGTTTATCACCTGAAAACAGAAATACTAGCACAACTACATACCTACCAAAACATGGTCATCTGCCTAAACTGACAGGCCAGACAAGGTGGACATTACTCTGAGAAGCAGCCAAGAGCTCAATGATAACTAAGGAAGAGATAGAGATCCACAGCTTCCTAAGCAAATCTGCCATGAAAATAAACTCTGCAGATCACTTTAAACACCATCCACAATGTGAAGCATGGTGGTGGCAGCAGTATCCCGATGGGATGCATTTCATCAGCAGGTGAGGAATCTTTGGTTGAAGTTTATAGGGAAGACAGATGTAGCTAAATACAGGTCAATCCTGGAAGACAATCTTTTAAAAGGTGCAGAAGAGTTGAGACTGGGGCAAAAGTTGACCATTCAGGTCTGTCTGTCAGACAAAACTGCAACAAAGTTCATGAAATTTTGTGGATGTAATGTGACAAACAGGAGGAATGGATATGTTTTTGCAAGACACCAAAAATCAAAAAGAGCATTTTGAGGATGGAGATTGACTGGAAAGCCAAACACATATCAGGCCTTAAAGCCAAAAATGAATTCCACCACCTTTCTGTCAGTCAGGCTGTTGCAGCGTTGCAGTGTTTTTCTGTGTTTGCCGAAATCTCCTTGTTTGTTTCTTCTTCTCCTGCCTGGTTGCCACCCGCTGGGTACACTCTTCATCTGTCATCCCAGAGCCCATCAGACTGGAGCTCAGGTGTCAGCTCCCATCAGGTGTCTGTAAACATCCCAAATGTACAAAGTAGAGGAAACTGGCTACACATCCATTTTTAATGGCACATAGACCATGAAGGTAATGAGATCTAGAGAGGTAATTATTTTAGATTGGTAAGATTGCTAAGTAAAACTGTTCTATTTTGTAATTAATCCAGCTAATGGTCTAATCCTCTTAGTATAATCAGATTGCCTAAAAATCAAGGAATTGCATGTATATTACCTTTTTAAAAAAGATCAAAAGCCACCAGTAAACATACATCCATGTGTGCCAAAGCGCTCTAATCCAGCCCTTGGATGTACAAAAATCCCTTTGTTTAAAAAAGGTATAATATACAGAAAACAAGCCCAGGCTAATTATGCATATTCCTGTATTTTTTTGCACAGTTGTTGTAATGAGTTGGCCGCTTGCATCACTGTGCGGCGGTGACGTGCGGCGTCTGGGAGCTGTCCCAGGAATAATGGTGCTGAAGCTGCAGCACCCGTCCAGCAGCCAATGATCACAGGAGGACCGGGGGCTCTGTGCGGACGCTTTTCACCCGGAGCAGGACGGTCCGACAGCCCGGGTGGATTTTTTCACCCCTTCATACCGGATGGATTTAAACCCCCTCTGGTTCAGTCCTCGGATGCGGAGAGATTTGATAATTTGGGAATGTAAATGCTTCCCGGTGAGACGTGCAGCTGAGACCTGCAGTCTGGATGAAAATCTGTGAGGGAAACAGAGAAATTGCGGATCGTGTTGCTTGAAATCGGTGTATATTTCCTCAGGTAAGACCGAGTCTGCTTCCCAAAATATATGGCAAACCATCGGTTGACTTAATTTGGTCAGAAAGCCTTGCAAGACATCGACATCAATCTGCGCTCTGCTGGATTAAATCGCAGTGGCTTTCAATGTGAGAAATTTTAAATTCAAAGATCAAGTGCTTAGTGTTTTGTTTCCGATTCTTTTTCAAAGGCAGATTGTGAATCAGGAGGGATAAGCCTGTCCATATAGTTCATGTTGTAGCAGGCAGTTTTAATTACGAGGCCATGAAAGGAATAAATGCATATTTCCATGTGTCTAATATTTAAATTTCCTCTTTTAGATGTTTCATTCTCATGGACCTAATGGCTTCAGACACTTGTTTGCATCAATGGGATTTATTTCCATTTTCTGTTTACATCTTTGTGGGAAGACAATAAAAGTCCAACCTTTGGAATAGTGATCCGATTCAGAGTAACATTAACTAAAAGAGCTCATTTAAACCCCGACAACCCACGTTTCATCCAACCACGTATGCAGAGGTGTTTGCTTATGCCGGGGACACAAACAGCACTCGTCTTCCAGCACCTCGGCTCGGTGCTGTGATCTTCTGACCGGACACAGCCCGATGCAGCGCAGCCGGGGCATGCTGAAGAGCCGCTGCTGCGTCCTGCTTGGTGACCTGAGGGTGCTCCTTCTCGGGCCACGGGCACCGCCGACACCGCTGCCTCCGCTGACCCCCATGAGCGGCCAAGCTTCGGAAAGCCATGAGGCGAGCGTCACCGTCCCCGACAACAACAACACCCTAACGCGGAGCCATCAGCAGCAGCAGCAGAACGGAGGCGACCGGACTGTGCCGTCTGCGGCCGGAGCCGCCGGGGCCCCGGGCGAAGAGAGGCCGGTTGGGGGCTGGGTGGACGCCGCCGAGCTGTCCGCGGCTCTTCGCGGCTGTAGCAGCTCTTCTGATGACTGCTCAAAGGGGAAGCTGGAGGAGAGGTTCTCTCTTACCAGCTACACGGAGAGTGGCTTCAGGACGCCTGTCTGCAGGATCTGCTTCCAGGGACCAGAGCATGTAAGTCCTGGGAAATATGCTCCTCTTGATCAAAGCAGGATTATCACCCTCTTTGGGCGCCTGTAGGCGATAATACTCGGGGATCCGGCTTAATTACATGCAAATACCATGACAAATGAATACATCTGAAGTCTTCCATACAGTCCTGTAGCAAAATATTTATCACCTTGCAGATTTCCTCTATTTCTCCCCTTTGCTTGCACTTGTTTCAATCAAAATATAGATTTGTCTTGCTGTGTGTTTAAATTCCCTTTTTCGTAAAGGTGAGTTCACTAGATTTCACTCGCCACACCCAACTCTGATTACTGTCAGACTTGAGTCAATCAGTTCCCAACTTGGACCTGTCTGACGACATGAAGCAGGAACCACACCATGTGTCTAAAGAATTTGCAAAACCAATCGGTCACAATTGAAGGACTCCTTGCTATTGCAAATGCTTGAAGGCATAATTAGTTTATTGGTTTAGGTTGTTATTTTTTGAGACTTTTAGGCCTATTCATGTTGTCAGAGCAACTCTATTCATTCGCTGAATGAATAGAATGACTACATTCTTGTTTTTGCAGGTCAGGTCACTGCCATAGCGCTCTGGACAGTAATCCTGGGTGTGATAGTGAAACTGAACTCACCTTTCAACAACATTGTGATTAAACTCAATTGGTTCCCATTTACCTTTTTCCCATTGATGAAGTAAAATCACCAAAAGGTTCTTTTTGTATTTTCTCAGATTAACTTTGATGATCTAAAACAGAATAAATCTTTAAGGGGGATAAATACTTTCTAAGAACTAATTTTTTATCCCTCTGCCCTGTGTTTCTTAGGAATTAGTGTCACAATTATTTCCGCAGCATAAAAGTACATACTCCCTTTTTTAATAATGCTTACATAACATTTATGTGAATATTAAGTCACACTTGTATTAGGAGCCAGAACTGATGCTGTTCAGCTTCATGAAGAAGTCCCATTTCTCAGTGGAATATTGTCACCTGAATTAAGTGCTAGGAGATAGAGAGTCGGGAAAGGGTTTAGTAAAGCCCTAAAATGGCTTTCAGCCCAAGTCTAGATATCACTTTGACCTTTAACCTTCATTAAATCTACAGTTTTAAAGAGCAGTATGTCCAAGTTGTTTGTTTTGTGTTTGGGGAAAGCAAACAGACATGGCTATCCCTAAATCTTTGCATTTAGCATTGTTCATGTGCAAAAAAACATGGAAAAATAAAATGTTTCTCCATATAAACAGTTAGAAGTAGGCTGTGGTGTTTAAAAGTGCCAAGAACATATCTCCCACATCATCACACCTCCGCTGCCATTGTGAGGCAGCGTGCAGCCATGCTTCCAGATTGTTCATGTGCAGGTAAAATCCAAACTCATTGAACCAGTAAATAGTTTTCCAATCTGTTACTGTCCAATTTTGTTGAGCCTGTGGGAATTAGCCTCAGTTTCCTGATCTTGACAGATGGGGGACCCTTTGAGGTTTTTTCCTGTTGCCCATCTGGTCCACGGTTTGATGTATTGTTCCTTCAGAGATAGTAGTCTGCATACCTTGGCTGCAATGAGTGGTTATCTGAACAAATGTTACCTGCCTGTCAACTAAAATTAGTTTGCCCAGTCTCATCTGAGGTCTGACATCAACAAGACATTTTAATCCTCAAAATTGATGCTCACTGGATACTTAAACATTTTCCAGGCCATTCTCCATACACCAGAGCGCTGGTTGTGTGCGAAAACCTCAGGACCAGTTTCAGAATCAGTCAGATCAACTCGTCTGACACCAACAAACCATCCCATATCCAGGGACACTTCAATGCATTTTTTTTTCGCTATTCTGATTCTTGGTTTGAACAATGACTCATAGTTATACATGTCTAGATCCCTAAATGTTAAGCTGCTGTAAAATTATTGGTTGTTTGTTTTTTTTTTTTTTTTGCTATTTTTATGAGCAAGCAGTTGGAAAACTGTTCATAATAAAGTACATGGTCGGACTTTAGTGGCAATTTACAACAAATTCAGATTATTAACAATGTCATTATTCTCTAGTTTGACTGGGTTATTAATGTTTCTTTACATCTTGCACGTATAGCTTGTGTTTCAAGCATTTCACAGGGCCATTTTGGGAGTTAGGAGAAAAACGATGTGAAGATCACTGCTGTAGCACACCAGAAAATCCACATTATCATCTCAAGTTTAGAAGAGTTCAAAGAAGGGTAAAAATGTTTGCGAGATTGACACCTTTGTAGAATAAACCACATATCTAATTAAGCCTTATCCCTGAATCACATTGCAGAGATGCAATTAAGAGCACAACAAAGCACAGCTGTTGCAATAAATACAGGTCTGTGCAGAAGCAGCTTAATGCTTGTTTTTTTTTTTTTTTTTTTTTTTTTTTTTTTTTTACTTTTGGAGGTTATTTCTTTTTTTCTAACCTTAGGTCAGGAAGTCTCCTCATTTGGCTCCACTGGCTGAGAAACAGTAGCACACACTTCCAAGCTCGCAGTGCTACTGAGTGTTCTCAGATTTGTCACTAACTTGTTTTGCAGAAGCTGTTCATGAAATGAATAGAATATATTCAGTGGATAGAAACCTCCCCACATCGTTTTAACTTCACACAGGTTGGAATGTTCAGAGGATTCAGATTGTTTTTTTTTTTTTGAGGTTTCGGGTTTACAGCTGCAACTTTGTTTCCAAAATAAAAAGAATAAAATGTACTTTTAGTATCTTATTAAAGCAGTCACACAGCACACGGTTTGCACTTTTCCCTCTTCTTATCCCACTGCATGGCTTGTAAAGATAGCTGCTGCTACTGCTGCTGGTGCCGGAGGGATAATGAAAGACCTTGTCCTGCTGGCTGACAAGTGTGGAGGATACGCAGAGATGCAGAAACAACTCATTACAGTCAGACACATCAAAGCGTTACCTGCATGAAGAAATCAAATAATACCTCTGCCTCGGCTCCTCATGTTCGCCACCCGCAACAGTCAAATATTAATAATAATAATAAATGTAACATAATGTTTGACAGCAGAAGGAAAGAGCATTCGGGTTAATCATGTTGCAGTTCTACACATTTGGAGCTGTATTGGTGATAATGTCACACATCATCAAACAGAGCAGGAAAACAAAATGTGAGAGGAGTTGCCTGAAATAAAACATAAAACTAGAAATTATAATTCCTGCAGAAATGGGTTAGCTGATCTGTTTAAGAGACTGAGCTGAGCATTAGGAATATTAGAATAGCAAATGGTGTAAAAGGAATATGCGGAAGAAGTCCCGTCAAAAACTGTGTCAGAATCATGGCCAAAACAGTGGGTTAAAAGTAAGGATGCATAATTTATGTCTCAGAAAACCATAACTGATTTTCACATGTAGTCTATGGAAAATTTTATGTGATTATGTGATTTATGTTTTCCTGCTTGAAGGGCTCTCAGTTGAAATTCACACTATTGGAAGTCACACTATGTGAAAGAGGACAAATTTACCTGCGTTTTGATGTATAAATTATTACAGTTTTATTAAAGAAATACCAGTGGGAAGAAGATGTATGTAAAATTATGGCCTTGTTTTTGAGCAGAGTGGACAATGTCCTTCAGATTCAGGCTGGAAAAAGCAGCATCTGATCAAAATGTCATGAAACCTGTAATGAAATATGTGTTGCTGTAATTTTATAAAATCAGTAAAACACTATAAAAACTGAAATATGTGGTAATAACTGCTTTCATCCATTCAAAGCTTGATTATTGCATATAGCTGAACGTAAGAGGAATATAAATACATTTCAAAGAGCACAAATGATAGTGATTTACAGGTTTACATGAGTAATTTATATGGAAACTTTGTTTAAAAAGTGGCATATTTTAAAAATCTAGTAAAGTGAAATAAAGTAGAGACTACAACTATTATCTTCTCAACATAGTTGAATGTTTTGATATTTGAATAGTTGAAATTACCCAAATATTGTCAAAGTAAAGCCCTGAGAAAAACATGTTTGCTTTTTCTCTACACTGAAATATTTTAGATCAACAGACATTTCAATATCAGACATAGATAATGTGAATACAAATGCAGTTTTCAAATCACAATTTCATTTATCGATGGAAAAACAAATGCTTAAAACCAACTCGGCATATGTGAATAAGTAAATCATAAAACAACAGAGTTTAAATAGTTTTTTTGAAAACCTGCAGATCTGCAGAATCAAGAAATCACTTAATTGTCTGATAGCATGGAATAGGCACAAATGTCTCAAAAATCAGCATGTCATCTAACAAATTTCAAGAACAGATGACAAAGTCATTGACATCTTTTGGCCTGGAAACGGTTACAAAGCCTCTTTGAAGGCTTTTGAAATTCAGTGAAGCGCAGTGAGATCCAATATCCACAAATAGAGAAAGCATGGAAGAGTGGCAGACCATTTAAATTGCTCTTAGAGAACTTGCCTGAGTTAAGGCCAGTGTTCATGAAAAATTGCTTTTTATGTGTCTTCCAGGCACATAGTACAATTTTAAAGCACAATCAAGTAACTATGTTACCAGTTGTTATAAAAAAAAGTGTGTCTATATCAGACATGATTTAAAATAAACTTCAATTTAATTGGACTTCTTCCTCTTTTAGAAGCGCCTACAACAATGCTCCTACATTATGCACTTTACAACCGTTTTAGGAGCGATGAGCTAAGCAGACTTGCAGTTCCACTAGGTGTTAGCTATTTGCTGCTGCCGCTAGTCTGGAGGAACCTGAAGGCACGGGCGAGGGGTGCTCTGTGAGGTGGAAGCTCGACTTGAGACTATAGTTCCTTACAGAAGCAAACATTCAGGTACCCTTGAATTGCTGCCATGGAAAATTAAACAATTCTTCAAGCACTCATAAAAGAAACAAAGTAATATTTCAGGTATGTTTTTGGTGAGGGAATAATGATATAATGTGACACAAAGCTATAAAAAGTCAATTTTACATAATATCCCCACCATTAAATTTAATTGAAATGTTGTGGCATGACTTTATACTGATCATTTATTCTGTGGGGGAATTAAAACAGTTCTACAATAAAGGGTGGGCCAAACAGATGCTTGATGGCAGCTGTTGCCACCAAGGTTAGCAAAACCGTTTGTCAGGGTTAGTTGTAAATTACTTTTTCAAAATGGGCCGGGTTCCTTTGGAGAGCTTTCCCTCTTAGTAAATAAAATCATAATATAAAAATCTGTCTTATATGTGCCTTTATCTAATCACACCATTTGGTTGATTATCTAAAGCAATTAATTTTGTCAAGAAAAGAAATCTTTAAGGGGGCAAATACTTTTTCACAGCACTGTAGTTGAGAACAGAGAAAAGTCTCAGCTGCTGAAGGATCTCTGTAGTGTGGGATTTTTACAGCATACTCACAGTAAATTAGAAAGAATCTCCGATAAATTGGTTACGCTTTTTGGCAGCGCTTTTGAGACCACCCTGAAGAAAATGTCCCACCTCATCTGTTCAAAAAAAATCTGAAGAAGCAAGACAACCAAGATGAAGAGCAGAACTTCTGATCTGAATGAGCCTCATTGTTATTTCTCCTTTGACTCAGCAACAGATTCACTGTATCACTTCATGTTCTTTCCACTGTGTATAATCTCTCTATGTGTCATCTGCTAATTACTACAACACCAATTTTGCATATCAGTCCACCTCTGGGCTCAGCCTTTGTAATTATTACTGGCATGAGGTCCATTATGAGACTTAGAGACAAGGCGTCGTCATTGTTTTCTTAGAAACTCCACAGATAGTCGGCAGCACTCTGCACTGCATACAAAGTACCGTCTTGCGAAAAATCGCAGTATTTCCCATGGCCTCCTCCAACATGTCTCATTAAGGCTTCCCAGAAACATCGCAGCGAGTCGATAGCACTTGATTTCATTGCATCCCATCAATATGCATGTTTTTATCTTCCTTTTTCCTGTCGTCCGTGAGTTGTAGCTTTGGGTGGAGTCCAGATATGGATCTGCTGAGGTGTAAAGGAGAATGAGGCTCCGCTCAGAAAGAGAGATGAGTGTGCTCTCTGTGTATCCCTGTATGTTACAAGCAGTACTGGCAATATTTATCTGGTTTTTTTTAGCCTCTAGGATGTCACCCGGACTACGTCAGGCGGTATCTGATCTGACAGTCCACCTCCAAAACACTTCCGTCTTCACGGCTGAGACAGTCGACACAGAGTAGAGAAGGCACAGGTTTTTTCCTCCAACATCCCACTAAGAAAGGGCCTTGAATGTCTGACAGAGGAAGCCACTGAAAGATGATTGCATTCTGATTTAATATGACACTACTGAATGAAATAAGCTTGTGTAATAGCTCCCCTCTATTTTCCATGAGGTAAGCCTTACAGTTTGAATTCTGCTGTGATAATGGGTAGTTTCGACTTTCATTTTCTATCTGTCAGAATATTACAATTGTAAAATGCAGACTTTAAGAGTTTTCCTGTCAAGGTGACAGAGGAACAGGTGCATTTTAAATGGTTTTCTTTTTAAAGGCAGGCCAACTTAAAATAAATGCCTGCTTTAACATCAGTAATGTATAAGGTTAAAGGAAACCACACAATTCAATAACTGGGCATGTCCTTTTGTGATCCAATTCAGCAGAAAATTTGAGTACTAACATTTTTTATGCAAGTATAGCTGTAGTATATGAGTTATTTGATTTAATCTGAAAAAAATACTATGCATTGCAGAAGTTTTTAAACTCACATATAACCACAAACTGTAATAGGGTTTTAAGTGATAGACAAACACAAAAGAGTGCATTAAAGGAAAACGATACAAGGTTTAACCTGTTTTTTTGTTTTTTTACAAATTGCATCAAACCTCTCATACAATTTGCAGAACTACTTTACGTTGAAATTTTAGCTTTTTAAAAATACACCTCTACTTGCTTTGCACACATATAGACTAAAGATTTTTGGCTCCATACATGACTCATGTCAAGCTGTGTTTGGGATTAATAGTTGTGCTATCTGTAGATTCTTCCAACAGAGCTGTGAATCTCTGCAGCTCCTCCAGAGTGAGCCTATTCCTCTTGGCTGCTTTGCTAAATGATGCTTAAGTTTCTAGTTGTTTTATTCTCGCAACATCTTCAGTTGATGGATTGAATAAGGCTCAGAATAATTGTGATATTGTTTTCTAATCTATCTCTGCTTTAAACTTCTCCACATCTTCATCTCTGACCTATAGCTGTATTCTTTGCTCATGTTGTTGCTCTTTGTTCTCTAATGTTTTCTATTAAACCTCAAAGGTCCGAGATTAAATTACAAACAAACATCAACTCTACTAGGTATCTTCTCAGGGCCCTAACCTCAAGGTTTTGATTAGGGGCATCAGAGTAAAGAGGATTGAAAAGAAAGATACAAATGCATGCCAGACTTAGTATTTTCTTCATAAAATTCCAGTAAAATCAGTCGAAGCTTGTTGTATAGTGGCATAATATGAATTACTTCTAAGCGAATCGCTCTGTTAGCCATACAGATGGATGTATTGAAAATTCAAAGGTTCAGCATTCTTGTTTCCATATCAGCGGATGGTTGTGTTCTTTAAAAAACATGAAGCACATTTCAACCTGTTATTTGTTCTATTTAGGGAAAGGTCAGTGAGAGGACTAACAGGGGGTTCTTTGTTGCTTTCTTGCAGCATTTGCTTCATCCCAGCCTACGCTTTGAGATCTAACCTTAACCTGGATCATGTACAGAACTATCATTTTTATTGCTTTTAACCAGAAACAGAACAATTGTTCTGGAAAATCTTTGTGTGAATCACACATATTTAATCACTGAGGAGTATCTACATGTGTGACAGGTCCTTATGTTGTCCTTCTATTATTTCTAGCGTATGTTAAAACTATAGGATTTCTTGCTTGTCTAGAAAAGAATAAGCTTTCATTCCTAAATCTTAACAGGAATATTGCACTTGGAAAACATGTTTTCCGGAGCACAAAGAGAGGCCTTAAGGGTCAAGTTGGCATCATTATTTCTATATGTCCTTCCAGCATAGAGGGACTCTGTATGCTAGCTGTACGCAGGATAAGGTGCTCAGCCATTTATTGGGAATGGAAGATAAACAAGTTATATAAACACTTCACTTCTTTTTTTATTATTTGTGTTTGGGGAGGTAAACAGACTGAAGATGTTAATGTATAAAACTAGATGAGAGGCCTGTTTTATTTCTATTAATGTCACTGTTCTCATAAAAACATCAGTGTGAGCAAAGGTGAAATTTTATGATCTACATTTTAATTTATACCTTTCTGGGCTCACTGTTTTTTTGTTTTGTTTTGTAGACTATTAAAATTCACAGAAGAATAGTTTTTTTAATGTTTTATAGAATAAATGCTTGCAGCCTGGATATTATTGACCATTATAAAAATCACTTTCAGTCAGTTTCTGTGTGAGTTAGTATATTATACTACAGTTTTCCTCAGTTGGAGTTAATAGAGTTCACTCGTATTGATTCCAGGCTCTTCTGTGAATAGCCCAACCTAATTTATTTTCATCCCATTATATATCCATAGCAATACGAGCTAATTTTATAGTGAGAAAATTAGATGTTCTGGGTTGTTTTGGGATAATGCAGCACAGGGAGGTGGAATAATGCAGCCAAAGAAGTGTATTTCCTGGATGCATTTCTATTTGATCAGCAAAAGGACAGTAAGTTACCACTTTCTGCATGTGTCGGCTGTGATGCCATGTTTGTTATCGGACTCCCCTGCCTTCTTCAGCCACTGTTGTATAGGAGTGATCTGGGTTTCAGCTCTTGGCTGCAATCGGGCCAGTCGCAGCGAGCGGCCCGAGTCCCACTGGACTCGACAGAAGTGTTCTGGTGCTCCTGCCAATACACTCCCACCCTGGCCATCTGTGGATGAGCCTTTTCTCCTGCAACTCACTCGATTTTCCTCTCTTCCCTTCAAACCGGGGTGCTGCTCCATCTGTCGGAGATGTCAGCACAATACTGGGGAAATATTTTGGAAACCTGCAGATTTTTTTTTTCGTTTTTTTTTGTGGGTGTTTCTGTTTCAATCTCTCTGCTTGTTATAGACAGGAAGAGGAAATGCTGCATTAACCTCAGAATTTAATACCTCAGCTGAAAGAAGAGAGAGGAAGGGGGATTTGTTACATCAGACAGCGTGGGCTAATTTATATGTTTATTCACTACAAGTCCCTTTTTTGCCTTGTTAAGATGAAAAACCCAGAAAGAAACATTAATGCATAAGCCTTTTGTTTTTTTTAGGTATTCTCAAGGTAGGGTATGACTTTAATGGGTACACTTAAATTTTTTAGATCATAATGAATGTCAAGATTGGCACAGTGCCTTGCAAATGTAGTCATACCTCTTGAACATTTTACAATTTTTTTATGTTGCAAATACAAATCTCAATGTCTTTCATTAGGATTTTAGCCAGTGAAACAACCAAAAGCAGTGTGTAATTTTAAAGTGAAAGGATCATGTTGTTTGAAAAAAATACAAATTTGCAAAGTAAAATAATGCATTTTTCACTTTGTGATCTCGATCTTCAATGCAGGTTTTTCTGCAAACAAAGTCTCTGGTTTGCCTCCATTAGCACTGAATATTTACACTGTAAAAAACGTCTCTAATTTATGATAAAACACTGGCAGCTGTGGTTGCCAGAATTATGCTGTATTTCCATGGTAAAATTCCAGTATTTACCCATAAATAAGAAATGTTTTCTTTTTTTTCTTTTTTTTCAGTGTAGTTTGACATTTTTGTCCATTCTTCTTTGCAAAGTAGGTTAAACTTAGACTGAAAGTGGAACAGCAATTTTCAAGTCTTACAATAGATTTTATTGTTTTCAGTCTCCAGTCTTTTGCAGCCAGTAATAACTTTTCCATCAATATTGTTTTGTATTTAACACCATCCATCTTCCCATCAACTGTGACCAGTTTCCTTTTAACTGCTGATGATGTTTCACTGCAGGAATAGCGTATTCAGGGTGATGTGCGGTGTTTGTAGCTCTTTGTTCACTTACTCTCTAACAAAACTACCAGGCCTCCATGGAACTGAAAATAAATATTACACACAGATAGGCTCTTTTTATGAATTGAATATCTTCTGAAAGCAGTTAGTAGCCTTGTGTAATATTTATGGGTATCAGAGAAAAGTGGGTGAATACAAATGCACGTAACTGTTTCCGGATTAAACAAAAAGTTTTCCTTCTACGTCACAATTACTTCTACTGCAGCTAAACTGTTGGTCTAGCACATACAGTCTCAGTAAAATACATTGAAGTCTGTGGTTGAAATGTTGCAATGCTTAAAAGTTCAAGGTCATGTAAATGAGCTTGGGAACAAGGACAGAGGCTCTCCTCTCTTTCTAAAGCTCAATAAACCACAAAAAGCATATTTGATTAGAAGTAAATATATTAATGAGTACAAATTTAATTAATGTTTCAATTTATTTGAAGGTTTTCCGAAGCTGTAATATGAATCTTGGGCAAGTAAAAAGAAAAATGAAGAAAATAGAAAAGAAAATGTGGTTAAATATTAATCAGCTTTAGTCAGAAATAAAAATAAATACCTGACCACCATAAATAATTTTTCAAAAATGTCCATATAATTGTGATATACAGTATGTCCTAAGCAATGTAAAAAAAAAAAAGGATGCAGTAACCTGGTTACATACATGTGCCAACCCTTAAACTAAGACTTTATTAAAGCACCTTTTAATTCAACTTCAGGATTTTGTCTTGTTAAATTGAAACTTACCATTTATTACTATTATAATGAATAATTTGAAATTTGGTTCAGTTTTCATACTGGGATTCCCATGACTCTATTCCATATCCATTATTTGACTAAAACCACACAGTGCAGATGGGCTAAACAGGAACAAAACACTCCCTGTAACTATGGTAAAACATGGTAGTGACTGCATCATGACTGGAACTTTCCTTTTTCAGAAGGAACTGTTTTTTTATTAGATTTTTATGTTAAAGTGAATGAAGATTTTGGTTTTTCAGCATCGCATTGAGTCCAAGCATATTTCCAGATACAGAAAGGGAAATGTTCATGAGAGGAAAATAAATATTTATGCCAGACAAGGGAACTAAATATGATGCAGATCTGTGGTTTACCCCTAAAGGGATCTATAGACAAAAAGATGTCCATAATCTTAAACACTTAGAGAACTTTTACAAGTTAGAGTTGGAAAACGTTGTCAAGTCAAGATGTGTGATCCAGCCTCCAATCAAAGACAAATGGATGAAACCAGGTTATTGTAGCTTCATTCTAATAGTTCTACTAGTTTTTCAGTTGAATTGAAAAGGATTTACCATGGTCACATTTTTTTACAAGACAACAACCTCTTTGGACTTATCAAATGTCATTTCCCCCTGCTGATGCTTGAGCAAACTGGTTTCTATCAAGTTGTATTTGCAGTCATGAGGTACAATGTCTTTGTGGAGACAATCCCTTTTTCTTTTTCACTGGTTTTAATGCTTTGTCCAACACTTTGTTCATTTAACGAGCGGCTACATCAATGTACGTTTAGCACAGTATTTTGCAGCTTAGTTGCGCTTTGAGTTTCCATTTACCCTTTGGTGGTTGATCCTCCATCTTCAACAGTAGCAGTAATCAAGTATTTGCCTGTCAAGTAGGTGTAAGGCAAAGCTTTCATTTCACACCTGAATGGTGCTGCGGGCTTTGTGTACGGGAGTGTGTGTTCCTGTATCTAATGCACATTGAGACTCCCTGTAAAATCAATAAGCCAGAGTAAAGATATATATCTGTGTATGTAGTGTAATTCAGAATATTGTGTGTAGGCGGGTAACAATAACAGAGTAAATAAGATGAGAAAACTAGTTGTTGTCTGGCTGTCAGTGATTACTGTAGGCAGTGTTTTCCTCTGAATCACAGGCATCAATCAAGCTTTACATAACAAGGAAATACATCATGTTTTAAATTTATCTACAGCTGATTTTTTTTTCTCAAGGTTATTCCGGGATCTCATGCAGCATAGAAATGTCTGGAATTTGATTTTAAATCTGGAAAAATATGCAAAAAAAAAAAAAAGACGACGGAGTAAATGTTTAAATTGTTTTCCATCATTTAATACCATAATTGAGAGTTTTGATTTTTCTGGTACTTACAGTTAATTAAACCCAACCAGATATTGTTTTTTTTTTCTACCTCAATGTCCAAAGTGTTGAAGGAATAGCAAGAAAATATCCAAAAAAAATGTGGTTCTTGGAAAAGGAAAATCCACAGGATCCCTTCTTTACTGAGTGTTTGTCCCTGCAGGGAGAGCTCCTGAGCCCGTGTCGCTGCAGTGGGTCGGTACGCTGCACCCACCAGCCATGCCTCATCAAATGGATCAGCGAGAGAGGCTCCTGGGCCTGTGAGCTCTGTTACTACAAATATCAGGTCATTGCCATCAGCACCAAGAACCCATTACAGGTAAGCCTCAGAAGCAAAAAGCACCACTGCGAAAGTGCTTTTCAGATTTGATCACATTCTCCTTAAATGCTTACTTGTCAGGGATTACTGGGAATAACTACAAACAGCGCCCTGACAAATACAATAAAAACTAAGTATTAAAATATTTGTTTCCTCTTGTCTCATCATATTTGTCTTCATATCAAATTGTTTGTTGGATGTTAAGCCCAAAACTCAGGTTTTAAAGCTTGCATTGTAAAAAAAGAAGAAAGAGGTTCATTTGTAGTTTTACTTTGATCATAAACCAAAGAGGGAAAAAAAATGGGCTTTTTGAATTAAACAAGTCTTTCTCTCTTTGATCTTTAAAACAGAGAGAACACACTTTCCTCTCGGATTTAGCTTCTAGTGATGTGACAAGAACGTTATTGAGAGAGTTTGTGGTAAGACTGATACAAGAAAGAAAGTGTTCGTCTGGGGAAATACAGTTCTGGTGGAAAGTTTAGATACACTCGTTATGTGCATAAACATCATATTATTTTGGTAATAATACTTAGATAAATGGTCTCTTGCAAACTGCAGAGAAACTACATAATTTTTATTCCCTCCAACAAGCTTCTGGCATTGTTCTGATTGGACTTTTGATCGCTCATCTTGGCAGAACTGTTATAGGTTAATTAAACTGGCTTTTAACTATAGTGCACACATTTTAAATAATTGTAATGTCAAGCTAATTTTTAAGCTTAATGTTAGCATCATTTATCAACCTAAAAGCCAGTTTGGATTGTAGTTTGGTATCATTATCCTGCCAGAACATCCAATTGGATCCCAGCTCCAACAACCTGACCCAAACTGGTTAACAAATTTAAGAACAATCCAGAAAATACAAAACCTCAAGCAAAAATCTCAAATACATAACACTAGGTTTCTGAAATTACTCTGACCTTTGCACTGTTGAAGTTTCAAGAAACAAACATGCTCAAATAAGAGCTACCATTTATAGCAAGGAAAGTTGTCAAATATCCAGGCAGAATTGTGCCAGAGGCTTATTGATGGCTAGAAAAATGTTGGGTTGAATGAGCAAGTGAAGCAAAAAAGCAACTTAGATATCCTATATTATTAAACATTCAGGCGCCGATGTGGGGTTGCATCTATAGCTTTAAGCGTGGATTCATAATTTCCACCCTGTGCTCCTTTAGAAGGACGGACTTTTTGCTAAGTCGGTGGCTTAATGTGGTCGACTTTTTTTTATTTTACCAGCTAGCATAATAAACTGAACTTGACTGCATTCAGAACTTTGAATTGGAAAATATTGGAATTTATTTGACTAAGTTTCTCTTTATGAAGGAATGTATTATGTATTTCTGTATGTAAAGAGGATGTGGTTGTTTTAGAAGACATTTGTTGAGAATTAGCTTGATAAAAAAAAAGTTGAATTTAATTAAAAAATACGTTTAAATAAAAAAAAAAAAAAAAAATCTTCCTAAAATAGCACCTTAAATAATTTTTTAGCCAAAAGTGTTTTTGGCAAAAAAAAAAAAGAAAAGAAAAATCACCCCTTTTTTGTCAAATGATTTAGACAGAAAAAAAAAAATCACTTTTGGCAAAAAATCACTTAGGCCATTATTTTTAAAGGGTGACAATATGTTGTCACATTTAAATAAACAAACATTCCTATTATGAATGTATGTAAATTTCTGACCTATCCTGTAACAGGTAAATCTGACATTTTATCTGATTGTCTTACTTTGACAATCAGATAAAATTGTCAAAGTAGAGGAGGGTTAGGGTTAGGGTTAGGGGTTACCCTAACCCTAACCCTAACCCTATATATATATATATATATATATATATAT